>JAQGAZ010000931.1:0-40841 GCA_034692225.1 Polydesmus complanatus
TTCGCCAAAAACATAATTTGGTTATATTGCAAGTTTTCAAGAGGGGTCCCACTTTTTTAGCGCCACCCGATATATATTTTTTTTTATATACGAGATACGTTACGTGGATGTATAACGGGGATTCCGCGTAACCGGAAACAGGTCGGCGGAAAAGAACGGAAGTTGACGCGGATCCGTTTGTCAATTTTTTTTTTTATTGACCAAAAGGGGAAAAAATAATATATCGATTTCTAGTGTTTGCCATTTCGGGGAAAATGTTTTTGACCTAATATCCGATATTTTGATTTTGAAGAAAAACGATTTGTTCGGGAAATATATTTTATTAATCTATTACTACGGTATTAATGTATTATTACACAGAAGCAATAAAAATGGGAGCAATTTTTGGAGCAAAAACAATGAATTAATGGAAAAGTGATTTTGACAAGATGGCAATTATTATTACGAAAATCCTGATAATGAAACATTATTAAGAAATGATATTTTGGAATTTTTAAGAATTTTTTTATTTATTTTTTTCCTTCCAAGTTTACACCTATGTTGTTTTTGATATTTTTATACAGCTGGGATTTTACTTATAAGACTTTTAGATTAGTGCGTTATAAATAAAGTTCTAAATTTTTACATTTAAAATTTTTTAACTATTAGTATTCCGGATTTTTGTATGATTTTTCATGAAATTTAACTTTACACTACAATGATTTGAACTATTTTGGAATTGTTTCTTCGAAATTTTAAAGATTCTAGATTTTGGTTTATTGACATTTTCCCCTTTTCTTGATTTTAGTTTTTTCGAGTATTTGGCATAACATTTAGGCCTTTTTATGTTTTAAATTTTTTAGATATTGAATTATATTTAAAAAAAAAAAAAAAAGTTACAGTTAGTTTAAAATATTTAGGATATTAATTATTACAATTGGAAGATTGGTTTACGTTTATTTGAACATTGAACGATTTTGACTATTTACAATTAATTTTTTGAACTTTCAGCTCTTTTATTTTTTTTATTATTTGTTGATCGTCTTGAGATAAGAGTTTTTTTTTTTTTTGCTACAATGGCTTACTCTACTTAATCATACAGATTTCCGAAATTTAATTTTTTTGGTCTGTTGAGTGTAGACTTAGGCTAAATGTACGAGCCGTATATTGAACCGACTTCCACATCAATATTTTGATTTACCAAAAAGCGCTCAAAAAACGTGTTTTATAAGACCACGAGAAGCTTAATCTGGTCCTGTGTACATACAGCAGTACCGGTATGTCAGTTCTGAATGTTGTTTTGTTGCTACCAAAAAGAGAAAGGGAAATGGTTTTTTTAGCTATCGGAATTTTAATGGACCGAAGTTTGCTTCAAGAGTTCAAGATTTTTAGCTTTTGATGTTTTAACTATGTAATCAGAATGTTAGCTGTTTAACATTTATATGGCTATTTTGACATATCCAATTGTTGCTTTGGAAATCTGAATTTTTTGCTTTCTTAAAGATTCTGAATAATATTGAATCGTCGTCATTATAATAATATTGAATTCATTTATTTAACGATTTTTATTCAATTGATTTTTCTTCAATGCCCACAACGCGTGCTTTAACTCTTTAAATATTTTCATGTTGTTGTCAGTTCCATTTTTCGTCTAGTCGTAAACGCATAAATAAGAAGCGTATTTGAACGTCAGGTAGCGCCACTGTAATCTCAAAATAATACAAAGTACAATTTTTTTTTTTCAACATTTAAATATTTGTCGGCTGTTGTTTATTTCCAGCCTTGGCTTCGACCGCAAATCGCTTAATTGTCGCGTTTACGTATCATAAAACGCGTTTTTGTAAAGGAAAGAGAGAGGGGGTGAAACAAAAAGCGGCGCATGCGCAATGGGTAGAAAAGTTGTCGACGCTTTGTTGAAGTTCAAACGTTTGTTTGTTATAAACTGTTTAATTGAGTCGTAAATTTTTGAAATTGCATCTCTCTCGGCTGCGCGTGTTTACGTTACGTTACTCGTGATGACGTAAACGCCGCGTTAAACACATTTTCTTTGCGCAGCACGTCATCTGTCAAAGCCACGCCTATTTACGCCGTTTTTTTTTTTTCCCCGGACGGAATTTTGCGCGTAGGACGGCGGCGCGGATTACTGACCGACGCGCCTGACGTCACCGCGCGTTTTCGGCTTAATTGTCGCGCATATTTTAGCCAAATGTGTGCGGTTTGTAGACTTCATCGATGAAATTAATGCCTATAATATAAAAAAAAAGAGGGAATATTTAGAAAAGTGGCGACAGATGGCACTTTCTCGATTGCAATTTAGCCTACATTAAGCGAGTTGTTTGTTTTTATTTTTATCTTCTAAATTTTTTTTTTAAAAAAGCAATTAGGCTACAATATTTTTAACGAGCAATGCGTTGAGAAAAATTTAATTCCTCGTTCAACACGGTTCTTGGTTAAATTTACTATTAATTTTCATAGTTGAAACCTGAAGTAATTGGATTTTTAATATCTATTATCATCAACATACTTTATAAATTGATTGGATGATTAAATAAATGATTAAATTTTATCGTACTGAAAATCCATTAACAGTAGCCTACTATAATACGGTTTTATTTATTTTATATAGGCGACAGAATTTTTTTTAAAAAAATCTTAAATATTAATTTACTTTTAATAATTCATTAATTTTATTCTTGTAAAAAATAATACAGTACATGTAGTTTCCTTAATAAATTTAGGATTTCATTATTAGCGGTTCTAGTATTCGTTGCAATAAAATTAATTTATTAAGGAAATCTTTATAATTATTATTTAGATTTTCGAGTGTGAGAGCTTTCCCAAAATCTAATCGCACAGGTGCACGATCGTTTACTTAAAGCTGTAATAAATCTTACGAGCGAAAGAAGATGACGTTAAAACTACAAATATTCAGATAAAAATTAATGCATTTCTTAAACTTTGCATACCATGCTTTTCATTCTTTTTCATTTTTTCTTTGGATTTTTGAAACAGGTTCTAATCAATGAAAACAGTTCCACATTTTGTTGTAAACGCAAAGGGTTTGGTAGAACTAGCTCTGCCTACTGCAAAACCAAGTTTCCATCACACATCTTCTCACTGCCTTTTTTTTTTTTTAAATGAAAAGCATAGATCTTTTTTTAAAAAATCGTGAAACTTAAGTCGCAACATAGCCAGTATTTAGTGTGAACGCCTTTGCTGAAACTGGATTGTTGCAAATAATTTAGAGTATTAGATAAATACCTACGAGCTTAAATTATAATGTTCTGTATTTCGATTGCAACTGAAACGAAATTTTCCAGACTTGACTAAAACAATTAGTTCAGTTCTTTTTGCCAAAATTTAAATCTTAATTTCTGGCTTCAGCACAATTTTTTCTTACATTTGCAATAATTAGAAGAGAAAACAATATGCGCGTACCATTTCATTATTATTTTAAAAATGATATACTGTACATTAGTTACAGATATAGACCTACTTTAGTCTAGAGCAGCTGGCCTAGAGGAAGAAATGAATCCACGTAGAGAAAATGTCTCCATGTAGCGCGCAGATCTTAAATGTTAAAATGTAATACAAAAATGTAGGCCTATACAGTATACCGCTACCTAAATTATGTGAAATAATATGCTTATTGAATAATTGTTATTCATAATTATGTGTATTAATGTATTTATTTAATTGAATTTTTTTATGTGACATATTATTATCAACTTTCTATTTCTCGTATAAATAATAATCACTCGTATTGATTAGTTTAACTTTCTCTAGAGTCGAAAGATTAATTTAAAAGTGCGTAGACAATCATTAAAAAAAATATTTAAGGCTTTTTACTGACTCGCTCTCGTAGTAGCTATATTTTGGTGTGTGGCCGTATCTCATTAACGAAGCTTGAATTCCTCGTTCAAAGCGAGTTTGATTAAAAAATTTCTCTATTGACAGAGAAAACAGGAAAGGTCAATAAAGTTCTTTTTTGAAAATAAAATACGTCATCTATTTTGCTGGTTTTTTTTTTTTTTTTTTAATAAAATATAATAAATTATTAATAATCCGCATATTCCAAATAGGCGAAGTTCGAATCATTCTTTCTAGGCGTATTTTGCTTAAAATTTGTATTATTAATGGAAATCGGAAGTGTTAATTTTTACTCGCTTTTCCCTTTTCCTGAGATGTTCTAATTGAAGCACGTTGCATTATCCATCAAAATGTTATATAAAAAGTAAACAGAGCCCCTGGCGGCAATTTTCTGTTTCGAAATTGTCAGTTATTATCTCTTATGTTTTCGAGAACAAATATTTCTTTTTTCTTTTTCTATTTTTTTTTTTCTTTTCTTTTCTTCTTCGTCTTTATTTGTGTTAAGAAGCGGGTGTAGGCATTAATGCAGTAGCTTGGATTGAGTGCGCTTCCACAATCTGGCGTTTTCTCCCTCACAATTCGTTTGTGAGAGTGGCGGGGGGCAAATTTTGCACCAAAATAAATAAAGTCGCACATTTTGCAGATTAATGTTTGATTTCTAAAGAGATTACGAAACTTTACGCCTTACGAAAATGTATGCGTGCTCACTGTTGATATCGAAGACGTGAACGATTAAAAAGTAGGCTCTTTTATAATGCGAAAAGTATTTGAATTAAGAGTTGGAGAAACAAATTATTGTGTGCAATATTTGCGAAAATAAACTCGATTTTACGTTATTTATGCCCTTTTATTTTTAAAAGAAATGGAATATTCGTCTCAACTTGGTTACATAAATATTAAAGCAATCATTTCATAGATTAAAATGGACTAGAAAATAATAATACATTAAAATAAATTGAGATATTGCAGAATTTTTAAATTAATTGTTGCTTGCAAAATAATGTTCACTCAACTTCACATTTCTACTCGTAATTTCACTTTTATTTGTATTGATTTTGATAAATCTACTCACATTGCTTATCTAAACCCATTACCGGTAGTTCAAATTTTTCAATACCGTAATAAATGCGAATAAAAAATGCTGTATTAAAGACAAAAAATGATTGAATAATGTACAGAACAAAATTTAGCGATTTATTGCTTTTTCTTGTTTTGTTATTTATGAAATTCTTTAGCTATTAATTTTTTTGGTATACTGCATATTATATTTTTCTTCTTAAAACAAATTTTTATTGCAGCTAAAAAATTGTACGTTCCATCTTGAAGTGTTATACTCTAGTAGAATCTCGTTTTCTGCCCTTTCATTCTACTGTACTGTATATTATAATTTATGTTCATTTTATTATTTATTAGATTTATTTTAAAGAATTTAGTTTTTGAATGTCCTCAACTTTTTGTTTTGATTCGAGTATGGTTTTTAATACTAATAATTGATGAATGTAAAGCTGAGCTGAGGTGATCCGAGTAAAGATGACCTTGCGAACGACCCTGCAAAGAGCAAATATCCTTTCATCATCTTGACATTCGGATTCATCGCCTAGAAGCGAGAAATGGAATTGAATGGGTTCCGGAAGGTTCGGGGGGTGTGTGGCAAGAGATGGGTGGGTATTTAAATTTGCTCCTCGGTTTTGTTTAATTTGAATTTATTTGTAAGTCAGTTCAAGTTTTGGGTTTACGTGAAAAACGAATGAAAAAGCTGCGGGCTTGCCACGTTTATCTTAAACAGTTGTACACTGTACATGCAAATGTGGATTTGGGTGGATTTCTCCTCCCAACTCCTTGTGTATCCACGGAAAACCGTCGATGCCATTTGATTAAACTCGCGAAATCCGCCATTTTGTTTGACATTTGTAAATAAATAAACAAACTCGTCTTTCAATTTGATTGCCTGGGATTTGCGTTTGGGCGCTATAAATAGAACTCAGGTAAATGAGTTCTTTTGAGGTCGGTTGATCAGTGTTGGTTGATAGGTGGGGCGATCAGCCCGTACAAGTAGATTAGGAAAAGTAGAAACCAAAAGTAATAATTATATTGTGTGCGATGATTTTGACGGTTGTCGAGTATTTGGCATCGAAAAATTCCTCTGCTATCTACTGTACATTAACAAAATGTGAGTAGGCCTACAGTATAAAATACAAAACGCATAAATTTAGTTTTGTGCATAAAAAGCGATTTTTAGTTGGTTTACTTTTTGAATGGCCCTTCAAAATGCACAAGTGGTTTATGCAGAAAGTGAGATACCGCATACCCGAAAAAAGGGCTTCTATAATTCTATTAGACTAATAGTTTCCAAATTCAGGTTTTCTAAAAATTAATTTTTTATTGCTAATACCTTATGATTATAATAATGCGAACATTATTATGCCTACTAGGCTACTATTTCATTGTATTTGAATTTAATTTGAATAGCAAAGCAAGTTTTATTAAAGAGTAGGATACAGTCCCAGCGCTGTGAATGATTAAAAAATATGCTTTCTATTTTAAGAGAATGGAGTGGTTTTATTTTGGACAACGCGGTGAGATTTATCTTTCGCTTTTGTCGTCGATTTCTTTCATATAAACGCGAATTAAATTATAAAGTAAATAATGGATTAACACGGAATTTCTCTCTTAGAACCCAGAAAATACGGCAATTTATCTCTTTGACTTACGGTATAATATTATTTTATACATAATAGCCTATCGTAAAACATAACATGCAGGACAAATAAAATGTTATGCAAAACAATTTCCATCCTTTTATACAACAAACACTGTGACTCAGTATCTTAGATAAGGCTGAGTTTTCTTTGCGAAATTGTACTCATTATAACGATCACGTGAAACGATAATTGAGCTAAAGGTAAAAGAGCTGTTTCAATAATATTATTTATATAGTTTTCCATAAAACTTAGTTTGGTATAAAGTTTGCTTCAACATTTTTTACCTCAAAAAAATATAAATTTTCCCTAATTTTCGTTATTCTGTAGGCTCTACATGACGTCGTAGTTGAGAAAATATTTAAAAATTAATCTTCAATTAAATGATTTTCAAGCTCCATTAAATTCAAAGTTTAAAATTATGTTGCTAACTGATGATGAATAACTTTGTATTAAAACACGTGCTCGTTGGGGAGGAAATTGAAAAGTAAACGGGTACTCACGTGCGTTGAAGGTATCGTTGGTAAAGTTGACTTGTGCGCACGACCTCCACAGCCCAGACCGGAAGCTGATGAGGAGCGAGGTGTCGACGGTGGAAGAGTTGGCCCATCGCAGCGGTTCGGTGGTGTAAATCCATCGGTCGGTGACGAGCGCTGCGGTGAGGAGGACGGCAGCCAGCAGCGAAGTGAGCACGGTGAGACGCGACAGGCAACGGCCCCGGGGCGCTGGGAGTGGAGGCAGGGATGATAAGGAGAGAGGTGGCGGACGGTGGTAGCTCAGGCTGTCACCGCCGCCAATGTCACTTCCGCTTCGCGCGGCACTCTTCCTGCCAACGCCGCTCGAAGACATGGATCCGCTAGCAGCCGGAACGCCGCCGCCATGTTGGATGAGGAACGATCCGGTGTAAGAAGAGCAGGGGCGCTCTTCCTCCGTCAAAGGCTTCATTTATCTCTGACCTCGGCTCGAGCCACCGAACAACCTCAACAACACTCATACTACCTTACGAAGATGAAAATAATAACCGTGACGTCAGCACGCCGCCGCCAGCGCCATCTGCACGTTCGTCGACGAACGATCGGACAGGTAGAAACCTGACGTCATAAGCATCCATATTACCGCAAAAACAAATTTAAAAAAATTTTTTTTTTTACGAAGAAACTTTTTTTTAAATAAGAAATTCTTGAAAATTTCGAATATTATTTGACCCGGAAGTTTTTTTTTTTTTTACTCTCTGGAAGATGGATAATTTTTATCGCTGCGGCAGTTCGTGCGAGCGCATCCGCATGCGTCTCACTCTCGCTCAATACACGTTGAATGACCGCGCCGAGGATGAAAAGCTTAAGCCGGTGAAGCACGAGTCATCTCTCTTCCGTTTCGCTCAACGCGTTTTCGCCGCCGCTTTCCGAATGAATTGAAACGCGGAAATGAAGCTGTTGAAACGCGGTGTTCTCGTGCGGTGCCGCGGTCGATCGATGTCTACCGTCGAATCGGCTGTACGCGAGGGCGTGGCCTAAGCCACTCTCTCTCTATCTCCATCACTCTTTCTTTCATTCACCCCTCCGACTTCATAAAATCTCAATCTCTTTGAATATTGAATTGAAATTATTTGACAGTTGATATTCCGCGCACACGTCTTAGGTGATGGCAATAATCAATATTACTCGCATTCATATTTATATACGTGCGGTGTGCGCGTGCGTGACTCGGATAGATTTTATTTACCCTTAAGACGCCAATTTAAAAATATATATAAAAAAAAAAAAATTTAAACGCGCGAGTCGATGGTGACGTCGGTGTTGTGTGTCCCCTGGCGGGAGACGATGCCATCGAGGAATAAAAGGGCAATTACCAGCCAATTGCATTAGCTCACTCATCGCAATTGGATAAATTCGAGAAGCGTTGCTATTTTTTTTATTATTTTATTTTAAGAAATTATATTTGATGGGTAAAACAATTGATTGAGTAAATTTATTAAATATAACCTAGATAAAAGTAAATCAATTTGTATAGAAAGCAAAATAAGATATTTTTTTGTTGTCGTTGTTGATAAATCTTTAAAGCTGCTCAAAAGATGAAAAAATGTCGTGATTTTATAACATTGGCCAATTGCAATAAATGTAGAATGCAGTCAGTTCTTGGAATAATTATGAGAACAAAATCATCAAAATGGTTTTCTCCTATTTTTTTAAATGCGCCAATTAAAAATAATACTGTAAACTAGGGACCGGCAACCTTACTAGTCAACAGAGCCAAACTGCATAATAAATAAGCGCTCAGCTTGCGAGGCGCACATTTTTTTTTGGAAAAAAGACAATTTTTGGCCCTTTTTTAGACAAAATAATAAGATTTTTAACAATTTGCCTCAATTTTGGCGCTCCGTTGAATTTTGTGGAAGAGCCGCACTCAAGGGGCCAAAGAGCCGCAGGTTGCCCACCCCTGCCGTAATCAAATAAAAGTACAATATGTTTAAAACTGTAGCGAAAACAATAAAACATTTAAGTTACTGTATATCAAATAATTAAATTATGCATATTAATTCAGAAATTTAGTTGAGAAAAATTTAAAGTTGATGAAAGAAAATTGCTGAAAGTAGAGGAGTTTATTGAGATACCAGTAGCTCGACAACAGCCTCAACCAATAAGGGCTGAAAATATTCTACCTTTGAATATTCCATATAGAGTTCATGTACAAAACCGGTACTGTATTCCATTTATTTAAAACAAAAAAAGAATTTTTTTTTTTTGATGGTGATGATGATTTGAATGTTTGGTGTTCCAGCCTGAGGAGATGAAATTCTTAGGTTTCTAGTGACAGGAGGGAATACGGAGACTTTTGTCATAAATTATGAAAATTTTATAGATTTTTGAAATATGAACACGCCAGAACCCGTGTTAATATTTACAAGATCGGTTTTAGTTTATTCGTAGTCTCACCAGCACCAGTCACTGCAACAATGTAGGCTACGAGTAGAAAAACTATAACAAGTAGAAGCTGATGAAGATTATTTTCGAGGACCAAGAGTAGTTGAAATACGGTTAAATTTACAGTGTATAGTATATTAGTAAATAATGAAATAATGCGCATGCAACTGAAGAAAATATTTGGAAATCATAAAAAACCCAAAATTTTTTTTCAAAAATTTGTAAGAAAAAACGAAAGGATAAAATTATGAACATCTTTTGATAATCGGGGAGAAAAGAACCATACAATTGCATAATTTTAGAATGCGCAAAATTGAAGTGCCGATCTTTTTTACTAGTTATTTTGAAGACGTTCTGCGAGCAATATTATTTTTTACCACTATGAAAAAGGGGTAAAAATGTAAAATAGACAACAAAGTTCTCCACGAAAAACGTTTTGGAGAAGACGGTTTGAGGAGCACGGTTTGATAAAAGTTCAGATTTAGAGAACGCGCTGCTTGAGTTATGTGGAATACGGATATAAAGAATCGGAGTTGAGCTTTGATGAGTACAATGAGGAACACGGTTTAGCGAAAGCGGCGTGAGAAACTCAATTAACGGCAGAGGCGAATCGCGAAGGAGATATGAAAAAGTTGCGGTTACATTGACAAATTTATTTGTGGAATCTAAATGAGTCTCCGTGAGACACCGGTTGGGCCCCCCCGCCACTCGTTTTATGAAATATTTTCTCATAAGATTACACGTGCGTTGGCCGAGTCGACACTCGTTCACACAGAGAAATCTTATGAATTCCACGCGCCTTTAAATTTCTCCGGCCCCGAAAAGCTCATAAAGACGCGGTGTGATGACGTCAGGAGCGAGGTGGGGAGTCTCTACCACCCAATCACAATAAACATCTGATCGATATTTATTTTTTAGCGTTTTGTTTCATTTAAAAAAAAAAAAATTCTACGAAATGGCAATTTTTTTTTTTTGGTTGCTCCGGTCGTTAGAGCTATAGGGCGGTCGGATGATAAACGACGGGGTTGGGTTCGCTATCGATAGGTGACAACAAACATGCAACGGCTTTTAACACGCCGCGGAATCTTTTTTTAGCCACCTCTAAAACACAAATTATGTTCTTTCATTTCATTTTTTTTTTATTTATTTATTTATTTTTCGTTCCTTCAAAGAAATGAATCGAGTTTTTCGCTTCATTCTTTTTTTTTTTTTTTTTTTTTAAAAACTCAAAATTTCAAATCGATTTTTGCCATGTTTTTACGAGAGGGGAAAATTCAAAGCTCACGTCATTAGGAAACTATTTATCTTTTTCGGGCTTCGGTTAATTGGAATTGTGACGTCAATCCGAGCGAGTGTTTGTTTATGCTTTTCTCTTTCGCGCGACAAAACGTAAACAGAGGGTAATTTATGAAGATATGTGACATCGTTTATGAGCGAGACTAATGAATTCACCCCCTTCTCTCTTCCTCGGCCTTAATCGTAGGACACCAAACTTTCGGATGCTGAAAGTAGATATTAATTTTAACCAACGTATAATGCGCAGTTTGATAAAAACAATTTTAAGCTCAACTTAAAACATTTTAATAAAACGGAAAGTTTTTTTTTTTGTCAATTTTTCAATGGCGTTAATATCTTCCTATTCATGGGCATAACCATAAGTAAATGACTTAAAGGACGAATTAAACTCTTAATTCAGCGTAAAACTAGGATTACTGCTGAATGGCAACGAAACATGTTAGATTTATAATTTATCGTTAATAAATACCCGAATGGTTGAATACAAGTCTTATTCTGTTGAATATTTTCCTACTAGGCTTCGTGTTTCAACCAAGATAAAAGTTTTGTAGATGCGGAAATTTGCATAAAAACGATTGTAACCATTTTCCGATAGATCCGATTTCATTTCCAGGAAATTCCCCCCCCCCCCTCCCCCTAATATCATCTTCAAAAACCTTTATTCATTTAATCCCTTCAAACTTTTATCTCCAGACAATTGCCTTAATTCCCCTCCCATCCCCTCCATCCTCTTCAAATTTGTATAAGCTAAAAAAAAACCATACGTGTATTATACGAGTACACAGTACATGTACAGTATGTTATTAAAAAAATTGCGAAGTTTTGCTTGCCGGTGAATCTACCGGCAAATCTAATCTGATTTAATAGTCTGACGTAACATTCAATTTCGCTTTTTCGTCTCGAAATTAAAAAGCGCGTTTGAAATTGACCGTCGCGGAAAATTGACAGGATCGGAGTCGGGGAAGCCCCGGTCCCGCATGTCTAGACGAGTTCAGCTTCCGGAAATAATCTGAGAAAGTCCTTAATTTTTCATATTTTTGTTTTTTGATTAAAGATTAATTAATTAATTAATTTATTTGATTTGTGGGGTGATTTACGAAACCATTTCTCAACACATGAAATTGAAAGGGTAGAATGTATATACAAGTACAACGAAATTTTTGTTTCCCATGTATATTCTCACATAAGAATTTCAAAAGTTTTGCGGTATCGGCATTGCATTGTTGTATTTTTTAGTTAAACGAAACCAATACCAAGAAAGCAAATGAATGAGATAACGTAGTGTATAATTTTAAAGATTACTTTAAGCCACGCTCAGCTTTGCTTAGCTTTTTTTTTTCTTCCCCCTTCTCGAAACGCTCGTTATGGGCTTAAGCGATTAATATTTAATTAAAACAAGATGACGTCACGTGACACGAGAAACTTAATTAAAGTACAGTAGAGACGATGTGTAGATGGAAAAATTGTGCAAATTCCGAAATGGAAGAAATTTGCTGAATTAAAATAATTAATTAAAAACAGGAAAACGAACAAATGGAAACCTAAAAGTTTATTTAAGAATTACGTTATAATAACTTAAATATTCTAAAACTCTATTAATTTATTAGTTGCATAAAATCAAATATTAAAATTGATAATTATTGTGATCAATGAATGTAAAGGTAGTTTTAATCATTTGTGGACGAATGTTTGCTTTATGTCGCGTCATAATAAACATACAAAAATTCAATTTTTTAATATTGTATTATAATTACAGTATTCAAAATCTATGCTAAGGGTAAACCCGCAAATGAACATATTACCTTTACCCTGAGACAAACCCAGACAGTCATTACGTATTCGCAAATTATTATATTAAATGATAAGCAAATGATTTGCAAAATTAAATTTTGTTTTAGCACTCTATTGCTTAGGTAAATTCTTAAATGAATGACGTTTTATCTGCTTAAACAATTTAGCTTATTTAGAGGCGGAATAACTTTACAGTACAGTCTTTTTTTACGTGCATCCAAATAACTTTGGTCAATTAGATTATATGATTAGCGCACAACAGAATTTTGTCAACTTTGATGGTTGTTGATTTTTCGCGTTCAGTAACAATAAATTAGGTTCGTGTTTTATGCGAATGGAAAATTTTTATACAAGACTACGATCTTTGCCCCTACTTACACGTTCGCCTTCGTACATGAACGGACAACTAATTTAATGTGGAAGAATCAATGAGGTAGACGTTCTATTTCTGTCCACTGTTTTTGTGCACAGCAATTGTGCCAAAGTTGAAGTAGGTTTAAAGCTGATAAGGGTAAATTTTTAAAAAATGACATCAATTTTAAAGCGTTATGATTCATAGGGGGAGAGGACTCTATTGATTTACGATCATACTGGGCCAATATGGGAATAACATAAGTGTACAGTGTGCTTTTAAGTTTGAAATTGTCGTAAAACAGTGTGCGGTTTTAGTAATTTTAAGTTCACGGTATTTAATTTTTTTTAGCATTTTTATCGGTAATTAAAATGGGTGAAAATGTACTGTATTTGGGTTAAATTGGATTAATTTCGATCAGAAATATTTCTTACGTAAATACATGTAGTACCGTTGTACGAGTAGTTACGGTAATGTGATAAAACTTTCGATTTATGTTATCTTGTACTAAAAACGTACGGTGCGGTATTAAAGGCGCTAATGGCCTTAATTTTGTCGTATTAAGCACCGAACAAATGCTGCAGAGGGAAAACATTTTGAAAAATTATTATGAAACACTTTAAAATCACATAAACTTTTTGGCAGGCAAATTCTTTCGACAGTAAAGAAATCCTATTTGTTTTGAGAAAAAAAAAAAACTGCGAAAATCAATGAAAACGCAAAGTATGAAAAACGAAACGTGATTCGGAATAACGTTAAAACATTACGGATTAAGTAGAATTGAATAAACCAATTAAATTTGAAGTTTATGGCGAGAACGTTAAAGACGACCGCTGTATCTTAAAATAAGAAATTCAGTAGAACAAAATCTCCACAAAACGATCGCTGGTACGAGCCTAGTAATACATTTCAATCCAAGAGTGTATGGTTTAAATCTGTAAAAACCAATTTCAGTAAAAGGTAATAAAGACTCACTTTAGCGCATTTTCCATATTAATTGAAAATTTCTTTTAGTTCTTTAGTAACTATGGTTCTTACTGTATAAGGCAAATTTTTTTATCGTTATGACAAAAAATAATAAAACACCTCACTCAAATTTCTGATGTTTTTGTGACTACATTCCTAAATAATAAATAGTTATAAACGTGTGCAAAAATGATTCTTTATTAAAAGTTGAAATTTTAATTACCGGTACCGGTAATCATGTGCGGCATCTGCCATAAGGTTAATGAAAATTTTGTTGATTGCGTTAGCACGTGCCGGCTCAGTTAGGGTGGTCATATGCCAAATGTTGTTTTTATTATTAAAATGGAGATGTTAATGAATGTAAATGTTAAAAAAATTACAGCATTTGCGTTAAAATTTGACAGATTTATTCATTTGTCAAAATTAAAGTAATTTAATGAACACACCATACTTTACAGTGGTACCCTCGACTTACGAATGCCCCTTCTTACGAAAAAATCGACTTACGAACAAAATTTTAAAGCAAATTATGACTCAATTTCCGATATTCGTATTGTTTTTTCGTTGAAATTTTCGGAAAATAATTGTAAAAATCAGAATAAAAAAAGCAAACAACATTGGTTATTTATTAGTATTTTTTTTTTTTTTGAAAAAAAAAGTGAATAGTGAATCGCTTGGAAATTATGACAAGTAAATCTCTGTCATAATGATAAAGCAATAGGCTATTAAGTGGTTAGTATGGACATTAATTAAAGAGTGTTTTCATTGAATTCCGAGATCGAGTTTTGAATAATTTTCTGAAGAAAGTTTAGGGCTGGGAACGGATTAAATCCCTTTTAATGTATTCCAATGGGAAACATTGACTCGGCTGACGAACAGAGTCCAAGAACGGATTAAGTTCGCGCAAGTCGAAGTACCAGTAGACTGTATTACTACAGTTTTTCTTTTTTGCTGTCCTATCCTGCTCGGATGATGTAGCCTATATCATTATTTGGCATCTGCATGTTAGAAGGCTCTATTTGAATTTGATGAAATTTATTATGAGTTATAAAATCTTGAGTAAATTGTATTTATTTATTTATTTATTATATTCTCCGTATATAAAACACAGCGGCAGATCGACAATACAAACGCAGCGTAAGTTTCAAAGGAAAAAATATGAGATGTGGGAGCGGCTATAATAATGAAAAAAATTGTTAAATGTTTATAATGTACTGTAGCATTAAAACTATGGTATTAATTTTTCTTTTAGCCGTAGAGCTCGCACAGTTTCCAATTTTATTTAAAAAAAAAATCCTCCTAAAAAAATATACGTCGAGTTCTTTATTTTGGACACTAAGCCTTAGCTTATTCGGCCTTTTTAATAGTCTGGCACTGGCGTTACTTTCGACCCGTGTATAATGTGATGCGTCCGGGGAGTCTCAAAAAAAAAAAAATTTTTTTTCTTATCGCAATATTTGATTCCTTCTTTCTTAAAAAAAAATAAAGATGAAAAAAAAAAAACATTTTTTCTTCAATGTTTTCAACCTGATTTTGTTGACCTTTCCGATATCTTCTTTTTTTCTAGTTAAAGTGAAATCAAAATTCGAAATATCCTCGCGAGATATCATAAGCTGTCACTTGTTATCAAAATAATCAATCCGAGCTCACGTAATCCCGCTTTTTCAACCTAGATAAAGAATGTGAACGGAAAGGATTTTGAATTAAAATCTCATCTGATCATGTCACCGCTCACTCAGCTTCCACCGCACATGCGTACAACAACCCGCGATTGCTCTTTCGCCTTTTTTTTTTTTACTTTTATACTTTAAAAAAAATGAATTCGAAGAAAAATGAATTCTGTCATTATGAACGAGGAAGAAGACCGTGCGGCTATTCTTGAGCAAAAAGTAGGCGTGGCTTTGAGTGAGTGGGTGGGGTGGCAAATGAAATCGGATTGCGAGTTATTAGCGTTGATCGAAAGAAAATACATTCCTTGTTTTTCCTTTTTTGCGTTTGTTTGGTCCGAGTAACGCAACGCCGAGCATCAATTTCGGATCATAAATCGTATTTCCGGTCGCCGAAACAACATCGTTGCAATCATTTCCCATTCGCGCAACATTCTCTAATAGAAAGATGATGAAAATGAGAGATGGAAGAAGTTGTTTCAATTTATCATCGTGATTTATGAGCTCTTTATCATCGATTGTTAATCGATGCTCTCATCCCCCCCACCCCAACAAACTCTCTTTCCACTTCCGTTCCTCTATTGCGCGTGCACGGCGCATTTGAAGCCATTACTTGCTCATTAATTACATTTTCAAACAACAACGAATGAAATGGTGATTATTTTTGCCAAAACTTTTCGACGTAACGTCTTATTTAAAAATTTGTTAACTTAATGATCTTTCCGGAAGTGGGTGGTGGGCGACGTTATATCCATTCATCACAGATTAAGGGAGAAAACATATCCTAATTTACTTTGCGAATTACATTAAAACCCTAGTGGAATTTAGCGAACTCTATTAACGATTGAATTCATAGTCCTAGCTCAGAGTGCTTTCTTTAAAAAATCGGTATTCATAAACGCTCACTCGGGAAAGTGTATCTTCAAGTGCATGTTTCCCTCTGAGGGTTCACTCACACTCAAGTTTTGGGCTAGGAATTCAGCCCTAAAACCTTGGTAAAACAAACTACGGAAAATCTTTTGTAGAACGAAATATTGTGCTATAAAACTTTGTTTAATCGAACATATACTGTAACTCTTTTATTTGACGATAATAACCACAATTCTTTATAATTTTTCCAAAAAAGGGACTAAATTTATCATTTTCCCTCAAAACAGTATTCAATACAGTATTGAATAATTCAGTTAGAATATTTGAGATATTTTTGATTGGTGAGGTGAGGTTCTTGGGCAAAGTTGATATATTGTTTTACGAGTTTGTAGTTGTCATTTCAATCTGGATACTGTAGTTCGCGATTACTGGGCTTTTCGTAATAATGCAACGCGGAGAGATTCCAATTTTTTTTAACATGATTTATGCGATAAATAAGATGCGCGAGTGAGAAATGAATTTTGAGTCAGCGTGTCAATTAACAAGAAATGTGCCGTATGAATATGAGCGAGACCAAAAAACGCGCGTATCTATTTCTTGAAGCGTTGGATCAACTAAAGTGTGCTAATTTAATTTGTTTCTTTTTCTTCAATCGAGGGTAACGCAATCTAATTATTTAATTACAGTAGTTAATATAAATAAAGCGCTAAAATGTTGTAATTTAATTAAATTTACGGTTTAATTTAAGATAATTGCTCGATGTACGTAGATGCAAATTACGCAAAATTACTAATCATCGAGTAAAAAAGGGAAAAAAAAAACTGAACTAGGAAAGTAAAACATTTATAAAAACAAGTAATTTTTCTGGCATTCAGTTTTAAAAGCGAGAGTATGAAAACCCCTGGACGTAGGCTATACATACTTGCTTTCGAATTGCCAATGCCGCATTTCATCCCTCAAGACCATTTCAATTTATTACGAATTTGATAGGTGGTGCTGGTAATCAATTGACAATGAATCTAATTAATTGAAATTGTTAATTTTGGCAATTGGTGCGGTTCGTTTTTTATGTGCTTGCTCCCCCTGGCTACGCTACTGTGATGCACTGGCTGCGCTGCTGCTGCAATAATATTGTAATAAATAATTATGATAGCTCTTTAAATGCTGTATTTGAAAATGCAAAAAAAAAAATTTAAAAATCATCAGTTTTTAAATTACATTGGTTTTTTTGGAATTTTAAAGAGTGTACTTTGACCTGAGAGAAAAAGAGATAAATGGGATTTTGCCATCATGGCCATTTACAGTACCGGTATATCAAAAGTTACATTGAAGTAGCCTAGTCTAAATCCGGGCCTGCGCAAAACCCGTCTAAAACGAGGGAGATGAGAATTGTGGGTGGTAACTTCATCATTAGCGCTAAATGAACAAACACGCGTTCAAATTAATTAAAATGTGTCACATTTTAATGTGTTTGGCGTCAGATTTGAGCACGCGTTTTGTCACCGCCGTCAACTCGATCAATGTTTGAGTCTCAACTTTGAGCTTTATATAAATGGGCGAAACACCAGGACGTGCATGGCATAAGCAGCTGGGCGCACGCGCATCACCAGCCATTAAAGTTTCAAATGGATCTCTGACCATTTATTTTTTGATTAACGTACAACGGCAATCGAGGAGAGAGGGGCGGGTGGTTCTAAAATGACCGCGCCTATTTCTTTGCGATTTAAAAATAAAATAATTGAATTAAAGTCAAATTCGCGTTTTCGATATAAGATCGATTTTTTTATGACGCTTTTTCCCACTCCATGCATTTCTCATCCGTCCGATGTTTTCAAAATATATTATGTAGGCCCCACGCAATAATTAGTTTGCAACACTATAAATGACACGGCTTTTTTTTTTTTTTGGTTTTTTTTTTGAGTGCGGGTGGGGGAGAAAGGTTTCAAAACTGTTATGTAGGTATTTTTAATTACCGCGGTATTTTTTTTCTTTGCTTAATACATTTTTCTTATCATTTCTTTTTATATTTTTTTCCGCGATTTTAAAAGCTTGAACGGCATGTGAAAAAAAAAGTCGAGAGTTCGGTATTCCCGTATTTTCAAGCACCAAGTTTAATTTAATAGAAAATTAAATATTGCATTATCAGTCCCATGTGGTTTCTTTTATTTTTTTCGCGATATTTCTTTAGTGTTTTTCGTTCTTATCTTCGAAATACGGTGATGGAATTATTTTTTTAAAAAAGAAATGGGGGAGATTGAAAAAAAAAATAATAATATCTTAACCAAATCACTAATAGAACTCAATTTGCAGATAATCACATTTACACACGTGAAGATAAAAATGCAGCAAAATGTCAAACTCAACATTTTTCCGCCATAAAAAAAACAACCTTTTTTGAGATTTTTTTAGAAAAAATTATCGTATAAGATTATAGTGAAATCTTATACCTAACAAAAATTCCTGGCATTTCTTTTTCGTTTGCTACTTTCAAAAATTATTTAAACAATTTTTGCTTGCTGGAATCAATCATTATTTTTTTGGTTGACAGGAAAAAAAAATAATTTACATTGAATTTCATTAAAACGGTACTTTTGTTTTTTAAATGTACAATTAGAATTTTATAGAGGAAAAAGAAAATAATTATCTTTCAAATCCGATAAAACGATGTATCCCATTTCAAATAATTGCACACTATAATAACGAACACCAACGTGAATCGCATTGCAATTCTTTTTACTTTAATGCATTTACATTTGTTAGCATAATGAATGGGTTCTACTTTCGTTAGAACAGCAAATTTCAAACATTTTCCACAGCAGTAATAATTTATGTATGACTAACTATTTTTTTGTTAACTTCACAGAAAAAAATTATTTCTAATTTCTTATTTTTTTTTATTACAAAATAATATTTCTCGATCGAGAATGGGGCGAGAAAATTTAAATTATGTTTTCAAGTTGTATTATCAAAATAATTGAATAATTATAATTATCGTAGATACAAACATCTAATACTTATTTCCTGAGCGAACTAGAACACCGCTTTTTATTAATAAATATATTACTTTTATTGATGAATATTTTAAAAAACCGTTGATGAGTACGAAAATGAATAATTGTGAAATTCCAACGATTGTTTTGGTTTACTTCTAATCATACAATATTAATCAATTTTATTTTTCAACATTTTTTACTGCTTCGGCTTTTTTGTGTTGTTCTTCTCTTTCCATATCCTTTTCAAATCGTTCCACGTTCTCAAGATTTTCTTCTTTATCCAACAGCTGAACGATTTCGTTGACTTGCTGACTGGTGAGCTTTACGTCTTCCTGTCCTATCAATTCGATTACCTGCAACACGTCGTCCACTTTGATCGCTCCATCCCGATCGTCGTCCATTTTTTGGAGAACGATGGCGATTTTCTTCAACTTTTCACTGTCGGGAGTCTTTTGAAGTTTTTGTATGGCTTGAATGAGCTCGTCTATGTTTACTTTTTCATCTCTGAAATTTATCAACCAAAAAGATTAGGTAAAGCAATTTAAATTTAATTCTTTTTCATACATAGTTTCATCTCCGTTTTGTTTTAACGTTTTTCCTTGATCTTCGAGTTTGCGCACTACGCTATCCATTTTGTTGATCATGCGATCGACTTGCTTGAACAGTCTTTCTGAAGCTTTGTTAGGTCGAAGTTCTTTAGATAAACCTGATAACACTACTACATCTCTCAACTCTTCCATATCCTATAACATTAAAAATAAATACCAATACTTGAATATTTTACTCTTCCCCATTATTAATTTATTTTATTAATACGCACCTCTTTGTATTCTGCCATTTCTTCTTTCAAATCTTGCAATTCTTCCTTTTCTAACATCAGCTTCTTTTTCTCTGCCGAAATATTTTCCAGAGCGTCTTCGATTACATCTAAATCTGTGCTCGACAATTCTGAATCCGCTTCCTTCACTGTTTATGTCACACAAAATTAATAAACAAGAAAATAAATATTACAATTTTTAAAGAGCAATTCGATATGGTTTCATCTTCGTTTTATAGTGAATTTATAAAACTAATTTTTAACTAAAACTACCTTTCTAAAACTAAACTAGAAACTAAAACTTTCAAACTAAAGAAATTAGTAAAACTATAAATACCGATATCCTAAAGGGTTTTTTTTTTTTAATTACTATTGTATTATACTCGTAATTAGGCGAGTTATGATAAGTTTTCTTTTTTTAAAAAAAGTTGAAACCATCGAATTGCGCTTTTGTAGCATCTGTATTACATTGGGGAGCTTTATCTTGCAAAATAGGCGCTGTATCAATGAGAATTTCACTACTTGCTTCTTTCAATTGTAATTCCTCAATTTTCTCGATTTCGATCTGTTTCTGCTCTTCTCTGATAATTTCGATCTTTGTCTTATTATCGACTTTTCCTTCAACTTCACCGATCTTAGCTTTAGTTTGCGTCGTCTAAACTTGGACAAATTTTTATTAGCAAAATTATTTATAAATTATTCTCAATTTGTATCGTCAAATGGGCGTGGAAACTCACCACAGCCTCTGGTAGAGCCGACAGAGTAACTTTCAGCTGATCGGTGGCGGGAAGATTCTCCGGGATATACAGTGCTCTGGATAAGAGCAAAAGAGATGGGGGAATTTTTTCGTTCTGACTCAATTCTAACCACTGGTCCAATTGAGAACGCATGCGCTCTTCGGGCATACCATACGCTCTCATCCCACGCGCTTTGCACGCGGCCTGAAGCTCTTGGTAATCTAGACGTTGAACTCCTTCATTCATTATTGTCTAAAAATCAATAATATACTTTTTAAAAACAAACCTGATAATTACATAATTTAACTTGTAATAATTTCTTTTCCTCGCAAACATGTTGTTCTTTCAATTACCTTATCATCTGCAATTAAATTCCTTAAACGCATTCTTAGCTGAAATCTAAGAAAATTTGTGGTCCCAAATGATTGCAATTCTAAAAGCCGACAAAGAGCCATCAACTGTTGACGATTTAAGCTGTCGAGAGTTAACTCATCTTCAAAAAACTTTGAAAAACGGAGTATTTCTTCGTTTGTAGCTTGCGCTCCTGTTACCCGCACCTAAAATTGTACAGGGATACTACTGTAAGCGAATGATTATTTTTATTATTACTGTACAGTATATTGAAATACTTTTTCAAAAAATGTAGAGAATTCTCTTGCTGTGTCCGATCGCGAATCACCTTTACTTTTCACAGCCATTACATCTAAAGTATCTTGAAGAAATTTTGCCATCTCCAATTTCACTTTTAACGACTTCTTCATTTTCGCTTCCTTTAAAAAAATCCATTAATAAAAAAACGTAAAATATTAAAAAAAAAATATATATATACTGTATATGTATATAAATAATAAGTTTCCTTACCCGGTCATCTGTACTTTGGAAAGTACTAGGCAACATATTTGGAAACAATTTAATAAAAACAGGCAAGAGCAGCTCCATGAACGGTACAATGATAAAAACTGAGAAGGGAACCAAACGAAAAATATCAGATACAGTTCGAATCAACTGTAAAAAAAAAAAAAATAAGTTTATTACAAATTTTTAGTCACGTGAAACTTAATTTACCAGTCGATGTTCTCGGCGTGATAAACTGTTTCCCTTCCCGATGCTCCATAATAATTTTGCTGAGATATAGACGTCGATGAAGAGAAGTCGAAAGCCATGATAGTAGTGTTTCAATTCGGCTACAATTCTCTGTCCGATACTTCTCTTAACCGGAGCCACAGCACTCACTTTTCCAGGCTCAACCGCGGCTTCCTTGCTCTTTATCGTCTTCTTCAACGCGTCCACCGTCTGTTCGACTTTTGATTTTTCTTTCTCCAAAATTATGTTCGAGGTGTGAAAATAGCGGTTTAAATGCATGCTACTTCCAATCGGAAAATACGCCGAGGATATTGTGTGGTCCCATCCGGTATTATAGAATTTATTTATTTGGACGGCATTCGGGCTGGAATAACTCTGTATACATTTTCGATTTCGAAAACTGAAATCTTGATTACTACAGATTATTGAAGAACATGACCTATTAAAAAAAAAAAGTAATAGCCTAAAATGTAATCTTCTATAGTTATTTTTATGCTACAACCTGTAATCTAAATACAAATTCAAACATAAATTTACCTCAGATTTATCGTTCTTTGCAAACAAGGTAGACCTGAAACGGTGAAATACGATTAAATAAGTTACCTGGGTTTAAGGCGTTAAATGAAAAAATTTTTACTTACCATTATTTAATAAACCCGTTAAATTTGCCTTGCTCGATAAAAAGCGAGAATAAATAAGATCCCGACGTAACAGTGATATATACATTTTGAAAGAAATTAAATAAAAAAAATCTCAAATTTTAAATTAATTTTCATGAAATGGAGAGACAGCCGCTTGAAGTTGCATCAGCTGATAAGTATTCAGCGGTAGAACCAGGCAATTATTTGTGGAAAATCGACCTTGAACGGTAGTTGTCATCAAAACCCGGCTTTGATTTGTCACCCAGCTTTTTGATTTCAATACGGTATCCAAAAAAATGTCTAAAACTATCTCGTCTATGAGTCGGTAATAATGCTCTAAAATTAGATTTGGTGATTAAATCCGCACCAATTTTTCCGAATTTCACTATAAACGGTGTTCAATCTTTACACGTGCGCCTAGCAACCGAGAGCCGAACGGGTACAGTGCCTGAGGAACGCCAAATGACGTAATACCTACCAATTATTTCATGTGGGAAATATTTAGAAATTATTTGGCTTTTCTCGGACACCGTACGGTATAGCAGACAGCTCGTCAATCGAAATTTGCAAAATCTGAAATGTTTCTTTCGAAATGAAGCGATAATATTAAAAAGTGTAAAATAATTTTACGATAAATGATATTTTTAATATAATAAATAATTAAGGTTATAATTGCAATTACTTTGGATGATATAAGATGGCATCAATAACTGATGTGAGAGAGATTTTGGATCGTCCATCATCGCCTGACTCTTCTCTTTTAAATTCAAGTTTGGATAAAAAAGTGAAAAGCTAATTTTTTGCACCAAATAATCAGTAATAATTAAAAGTTAAATTACATTTATAGAAAAAGAAAATGCCTGAGTTGCCATACAGAAAACCAGAAGGAATGCACCGGGAATTGTACGCTTTGTTATGCTCGGATAACAAGTAGGCGAAAATAATATTGTATTTGTAAAAATTTAATGAAAAGCTAGAGCAAATTTTATTTTTATTTGAAGGGATGCTCCGCCACTTTTACCAACAGATACTGGTCAAGGATATAAGAGAAATAAAGCCAAACTTGGAATGAAAAAAGTCCGACCATGGAAATGGATGGCATTCACAAACCCGGCACGTAAAGATAATGCAGTATTTCACCACTGGAAACGAGTGGCCGATGAAGGGAAAGAATACCCTTTTGCAGAATTTAATAAAGTGATTGTTAATTTTTATTTAAGATTGATTTAATACAATAAATTCTAATTCTGCAATTTTTCATGTACGTCAAATAGGTTGTGCAAGTACCTTCCTATACTGATGTTGAATATCAGAAACATTTGAGAAATGATTCTTGGACGAAAGCTGAAACGGATCATCTTTTGGAACTGTGTCGAAGATTTGATTTACGATTTTATGTAATTTTTGACCGTTGGGATCGAATCCAATTCACCGAAAGAAGCATTGAAGATATTAAAGAGCGTTATTATGACATAAGCAACATATTAGCCAAAGTATTAAAATAAAATATTTATTTTTATGAACGGGTAATATTTTATTTTATTATAAAGATTCGATGTCCCAACGGACAGGATCCAACTTTAAGAGCATACGATGCTGACCATGAGCGACGAAGAAAAGAACAGCTAAAACGTTTGTTTGATCGAACCCCCGAACAGGCAATTAAAATTGAAATTTGTTAAAATAAAAATTTGAACTATTAAAATTATATAAACGTTTTAGATTGAGGAGGAGCAAAATTTAACCAGCGAATTACGAAAAATTGAAATGAGAAAGAAAGAACGGGAAAAGAAAACTCAAGATCTTCAAAAATTGATCACAGCAGCTGATAGCAACACAGAAACGAGGCGGCAAGAAAGAAAAAACACGAAGAAAAAAACTCAACCACAAAAGACAACTAAAACAGACACAACTGTGAATAAATTTTTATTAATGACTGTTAATTGGAATCGTTATTAATGATTTCTACTGTCTTATTTTTAGCCGGTGGAAATGACTGGAATTAAGTTCCCAGATCCGCGCACAAGTGGCATTAGCGTTAGAAGCCAAAGAGTAAATTGATTAAATTTATATTTAAGTAGTAACTGTTTATGACGACCAATTTATTTCTAGATGAAAATTCCCGCAACTGTTGGACAGAAAAAAATTAAAGCCGTTGAACAATTGTTGCAAGAATTAGGAATTGGTACTATAACTATTAACGTTATAGCAATAAAGAACTTGTATTTACATTTAATTGAATTTTTTTAGATTTAAATCCAATGCCAACGGATGAAATATGTACGTCGTTTAATGAATTACGCAGTGATATGGTTTTGCTTTACGAGTTGAAATTGGCATTGGCAAACTGTGAATTTGAGTTGCAAACTCTCCGTCATCAAGTAGAAGCGATGAGTGGAGGCGAACAAACCATTCCCCAACCTATTAACTAACTCTATTGGTGTTCATTCAATAATAAAATTTTTATAAACTGTAAATAGAAAATTTTACGGCGTGTTTTATTTTTTTAATTATTTAATTTGATATTTGTGACGTTCCAATTTGTGTAACACAACTCGATATTGTTCAAAAAAGACTTTTTATTTTTTATTTTTGTGAATATCAAAAGTGATGAGTTTTACAGAAACTGAATTAATTGCATTGATTTTTTGTTATTGGTTTGGTTTTTTATTGTCCCATCCTGACTGACCTGAGGTTTATAGGGTCAGGGGAGAGGATCTTTAAGTACTAGGCCTCCATGTACCTAGTTAGAATAGGAGTCTACATCTAACTAATTTTTAAGCCGAGCGTTGCTTAATTTGAGTGATTTTAACTCCTGAGCAAAAGACTAATTATAGCTTATCATGGTATTGTTGTAGAAGTCAATTGATTTTTAATAGGACGTGGGTAGCAATTGTCTATTGACGCCGCGAGGAAAGGGATGAATAGCGCGCGCCTTCTACCGGTAGTGATGACAATCCTACACTTTTCGTCTGCTTGGACCGACGGCTGACACCGCGACGATCGGGTTATCTTTTTAATAATAATGATCGTAGAAATTTTATTTCGAAAAGTAAAATGGAAGAATAGACAATTAAAGTGCTAATGTCAGTAGAGAGCGTTCTATGTTTGCAACGGTAAGATTTTTTTATTTGAAAACTTAATTGGGAAGCAGGTTACTTCTATGCTTGCTGTGTTACAGATGGCTAAACCAGCCGATGATTTTCAA
Source organism: Polydesmus complanatus (assembly GCA_034692225.1). NCBI lineage: Eukaryota > Metazoa > Arthropoda > Diplopoda > Polydesmida > Polydesmidae > Polydesmus > Polydesmus complanatus. Next base: position 25,891 of record JAQGAZ010000931.1, read on the forward strand.
ACATCAGAATTAGATACGTTAATTAATGTAATAGGGTTGACACCTAGTGATCCTCTGGATACTTTTGCCGGTAAATTCAATAATTTTACGCGTTTTTACTTTCAATTGTTTTGTATGAAATTTTGTCACCAATAGAAATGTGGTACCAGGTGTTTCTGTGGGCTCTATTTTCCTCATTATTTGTGCACGCCATCGCCTCTGGTATTGCATTTTGTATGCTGCGACAACATAAAATAGGAAGGTTTATTCCCTTGGCAATTCTTCTAATGGGAGTTTTATCGCCGCTTACTGGAGGAGTAGTCACAAGTGATTCAAGAAAATTTTCTTTTTTTACTTAGAAATGCTTTAATGTTTTACGTAATTAAATAGGTGCAGCCATTGCCGGAGTTTATCGCACAGCGAATTTTCAAATGGCTCCATTTTATGCCCTCGTTTGGGGCACCGGTCAAACTGTTTTAGCCGCCCTTTTATCCTACACCAGAATATTAGCGACATTATAAAATGATTATCGTCATTTTAAACAAAATTCATTTATGAAAATGATGAGATTGTACATAAGTATTTTATATTGATAACATGTACATACACAAATTGTATTCCTTTGAAGTTATTATATTTATTTATGTGGCGAGTATCTTAAATATTAAAAGTTCTCCTGTTTGTATATTGGTGGAGGTCAATTGTGACGTTTATTTACTAATCGATTGGCTCCTCCTTTACCGGTATTAATAGTCTCTAATAACGAGCAGCACATTTGATGCTGTTGATCTCACAGTTTGTAGATGCGCGAAGACTTTAGTTGTTGTTCTGTAGAGTCTTTACGTTTAATTAATTTAAAGTAGAAAATATCACTTGTAGGGATTTATTTATAGTTAAAAAGAAGATATTTAGGATGTCATTTCGAGAGATGCGAAGTGAGAGAATTAATGTTTTTCATTTGGTTACTATAGCAACCATTAACTGTCAGGTGCATTATTATTTTCTAATTTTTTTTTTATTAAAAAAAGATTTTGCAGAGATGATGAGGACTTTAGGTTATTCACGGCATATTTCTATGGAAAGTTTTCGTTTTCCCAATTTTAAATTAGTTGCCGAAATTTTGATTTGGTTATTAAGCAGGTAAAATCGAAATTTATGTTTGTCGAATTTATAATTATTAATGAAATTAATTTGTCAGGTACGAACCAAATGTCAGCATTCCAACAGATATTGAAACTGAAGACGACAGAGTTATTTTTATTCGTTCAGTTGTAACATTTATGGTAATATAAATTCTATAAAATTAGTTATCTTATTTAATTTTTTCTTTAATTTTATAGTCTTCAAAAGCGCACGTGAAACTCAGCTCAAAGAAACTTTATCAATCTGATGGTTACGCAGTAAAAGAAATGTTAAAAATTACCAACTTGCTCTATAGTGCTGTCACCTCGACTAAGCTGAAAGAAACGTCTCGAAATTCTGCCAAGTTAACTCAGTTGACTAGCACGTTAAATAATAAAGTAAAAATAATTAAATAATTTATTGTTTTGTAGATGATTTATTGAAATGCAAAATTATTTTTTTTAGTTAAGTAGTGCTAAGGAGTTTCGTCAGTTAACTTCGGACATTACGAATAAAGGCGCAGTTTTATATGATCTATTTAACAGAGAAGTCGATAACAAGGTTAAAGAATTTTTTTAAAAAAAAATTGAATATATTATGTTAAAATGTAAAATTATTTTAATTCAGGAATTGCGAAACAAAGTTTTAGCAAATCAAATCGAGTTAAATCAAGTTGAAACTTGGATTCGCTCGTCAACTGTTAGAATTCAAGTTAGTTTGCAGTTTATTAAACTCGTAATAAAATTTATTTAACTTAAGAAATATTTTAGGATGAACTTCAAAAGACAACAGAATTAATAGAGAATGTGGCTTCAGACGAGGTGAATTTAGACGCTAAAATTGAGAAGAAAAAAAGTGAATTAGTTCGAAGTCAAAAACGTTTGGAAACAATGAAAAAATTACGGTAAACATTTTTTTTGACAATTTTTTATACAATAATTTTAATCCGCGTTTATTTTAGACCTTCTTTTATGGACGAATATGAGAAGTTGGAAGAAGAATTAAAACGGTGTTACGAAGTGTACATGACTAAATTCTGTTGCTTGTCCTACCTGGAGCATCTTTTAGAAGAACACGAGTGGAATGAGAAAGAAAAATTAGAGGTAACTTTAAAAAAAAAATTTTAAAGTCAAATGAAATAATTACTTGATAAACAAATTTAAATTTATTTAAAAAAATAGGAACATGAGAATGCGCTGAGAAACATGTTAGATAAGATGAAGGATTACATGCCATTGGATGAAGTGGATACCAGTGATCCTTTAGGAGGTTTTGAAAATAATGAAGCTTATCAAGGTATTTTTTTTTTACTAAAAGATTTTTTACCTAAAAAAATACAACGAATATTTTTTTTATGATTAGGTGGATCTACCGTAATTGGTGGAGCCGAAGCTATGGCCAAGAGAAAAAAATTTGGCTCAATGACCGCCGGAGATCTAGAAGTACAATATCTTAATTTATAAATCCTACAAATTTTTTATTAACAATTTTACTGTTATTTAAACGACAGGATAGTGACAGTCAAATGTCCGATTCGGATTTAGAATTAATTGACGGCGACGACGGAGCGAGTGATACCGGAAGCGAAGATGAAGTAGAAATTGACGACGTGGGCAGAGCTAAAAAGATCTCTACGAACGTGATCAAAGCTGCTGAGCGACCAGAAAGTTCCAATGATTTTTAAATTAAACTGTGTAAATTTTTTTTTTTCCTTTCTTGGAAATTTTTACTTGATGTATCTAATACTCCTTTTAAGTTATTTTAAATCAAAGAATTGAATTAATTAATTTTTTTAATTGAAGTTTTTAATTACTAAACGAGCTAATAGGGCATTGACCTATTAGAATCTAGTTTATCAGCATTCAATTAAAAATTTTAAAACGAGCCAAAATTAACATTGTTGTTTGTTGTTGGGCGATAATTTATTTTTCTATATCACATATCTAGTAAATATTTAGCTTAATCGTAATAAAATAATTATAATATGTGCAATAACGAGTTGCGAAAAATAGATGAAAATTAGTGCAGTAAAGCATTTAATTTAATAATAAATTACACGCATATTTTTACTACTTGACAACGAAATTAAAGCGTATGATTTTTATTTAAACGTACAAATAAAGACATATTTCGAAATGAATGGAAAAAATTGTTGAGAAAATGTAATTTTTGTGGTTGGCCCTCTTGACGTCATTCGCTGGATCAGCCATATTGTGTGCGCGCTGAATGCAAGAAAATGTAGCTCGCGTTATTTTCATCTTCAATTGATTATGAATTCTCAAGTGTTTGGAGGTAAATATATTTCATAATAAATGATTTTCTTCCGCTTCATCTCATGACCATAGTAGTTTATTCATTGGATTTATAATTTCCTTAACGATTGTCATTTAAAATACTTGATGTATTTGCTGAATACGATACGTGAACTTGTGATTTGTTATTCACTATTGTCGTTACTAAAAGCTTCAACTTTTCGTACATTTTCTATTCAAAAGTACACGACCTTTACGAATATAACTAAGCTAGAGCGTTACATTGGGCTAATAATTAAAAGTAGAAAATGACAGTCTTTTGAGAAATTTGCAGAATGATATTATAAGGGGGTTGCAATCGTTCGATACTCATTGTTTGTTTTTTAATGTTTCATTTTTTTTTTTATGTTATTTTTTATAGGATTTTAGAATGACACTTGAGAGTCAGTCTTGTCTTGAGACGTCGTCAAAATATTTACAGAATTTCATCGCAGATTCGATAAACGGTAAAAACGAGAATGAGAATAATAATAACTCTGGCAACGTAAATTTGGCCGCCATTGTATGTTCTACTCGTTCGACAACATCGAGTCGGCAGGCAAAAGTTGCGAATAACAATACTGTGCAATTGGAAAATACTGCAAATTTACCTTTAACGATCTCGACTGTAACATCATCGATTAGTGACGGCGAGACGAAAAAATGCGGTGTCGGACCAACTTTGCGAAGTAGTGCGAGAGTCCCCAAAAGAACCAGAGAAGTTGAAGGTGTGATCTCAGATGCTGGCGCAGCTACGAATAAGAAAATAGCTACGAGTAAAGATATTTTTGCTTTTAAGTGTTTTTTTTGTTTTTGCTACATAATATATATTCTTTTTTTAATTGATAAGGATGTTTGAAAGTGGAGAATAATCCTTTGGAGCAGGCAAAGACGAGAAGAACGTGGGAATTGTGGAGTGTTGAAGATATTAATTCTTTTTTTGACGCTCTTTGCGAGGTATATATTAAATTAACGCAGATGCAATTAATTGGAAAATTTAACGTGTCTAATTTTTGGGGGCTTTAGTACGGAAAGGATTTTGAAAATATTCAGAATTTTATTGTCCAAAAATCGCGTAAGAAAGGGCACACTCAGCCCATAATTAAAAATAAAGATCAAGTTCGTCATTTTTATTATCGCACTTGGCACAAAATTTCCAAGCATCTACACATTGAAAACGGTAAATTGAATATGAAATGGGTTTCAATTTTGATTTTAAATTAATTATAATTTTAATGAAGATATTAAGAAGCAAGTGCAAGAACTTTACGGATTAATCAATTACGGCGAACTTCGGAAAAAGATTGGCGGACGTATATATTTTATCCTCTAATTTACTTTATAGTTATTTATTAAAGTATTCAATTTAAATATATAGGGCTGGATGAGAAGAATGGTCAAAAATTAAAAGAATTGGTGCACAATGGGTATAGCAAATAAAATTATTTTTACTGATTTTGTTTCTTATTTCTATGATATTTAAATTTTTAGTGTAACTACTGTTAGGTGCAAGGGAAAAAATGTTCGTATTAAAACTCCGGTGTGTAGGGCATTAAAAACGTTAAATGATGTTGAAGGTAAATAAATTATTGTAGATTAATTATTTATTCTCAAATCAATTTGTTTCGTCAGCAGTCACTAAGGATGGTGAAAATGTAAAATTGCCCAACAGGATCATTTTAGAAGTTCGTCCGAGAAATAACCGATCTTGGTCAATGGTGCAAAGCGTGTCTCAAAATCCTCGTCTACGGATGGATGTCAATTTACAGAGTCGCTTAGCCGGCATTATAAATTATCTTCAAAAAAGATGGCGATCTCCAGCTTTAAAACAGGTTTTAAGATTTTTATTTTCTAAAAGTGATACGGAGTATTAGCTAATATAAATCACTTTTTATTTGTCGAATTTAAGAAGGACGAAATTATTTCGCAAAATAGCGAGCTTAGCGAGTGCAAGGAGGAATTGAGTTCGAGCGGAGCGCAATACCATTTGAAATTGTTTCCTCAAAAAGGAGCAGAGATAAATCCCGTGTGTGTGAAAACTCACATTGAAGTTTCGAATCTCAACGTCAGTTTACAGAATTACAGGTTCAAAAAGGGTTTAAGTGTCATTTCGGACCCTACCAATAATGAAGCTGCAAATTTTTGCTCCAAGAAAAATTTAAAGAATAAAAATAAAATCGCTCCTAAAATAGTTGGGGATGAAAAATGTGTTTCTGAAACTGAAATGAACGCCGTTTTAGATAATAATGAAAAATGTTTGAAAGAAGCGGCCACGAGTTTAACCGATCACGAACTGGCTATGAAACAGCTTCTCGCCTTGGAGACCGCAGCTGCTGAACACGTTTCTCCATGTTTTCTGAAAGACTCTCCACTATCTCCCAAAAACTTTTTGGTTCCACTGGCGGATACAAATAAATCGGAAGGTGCGAAAGGAGAATGCGCGAAGGATGAGCCCGGAAGTAAAACTGTTTTCATCAAACCAGGATGGAGTTTAGAAACTTGCAACACATTAACTATTGGCGAAGTTTACTTAATGGCGAGTTTATTAATTTTTTATTTGTTAGATTATTATAATAAAACTGAATTATAGCTTGGCAGACCTCAGAAGTTGATTTTGGAATACGAATGGGTTTTTGAGTCTCCTGTACTGGCTCGATCTTCCAGCGATACACTTTCCTCCGTCCTTAATCGTCTTCTGCAAATTGCCAGCCTTACATACGTTGATCTCAATAAAAATAAAGTAGACTTAATTATTTTTTTTGCTATTAATTTTATTTGTATTACAAAGTCTTGTTTTTATTAGGGAGGCAGCTCATTTTCTTCGTGTCGCTGTGGTCACACCTGTCCTATTTCATCTGTTTCGTCACCATCAGTTAAGTCCGCAACCGGTCTTCGTGGCAATGCAAAATTATCTAAATGTAGCGCCGGGAAACCTTTGGACAATCTCAACAGTGCGAATTCTGTTGCTATTATGAAGAGCCCGGACGATGTTTTTAGGAAACCGTCAAATGTTCAATCGCGATTAGCACCAAAAAATTTATCGCCCAGTGAAAAGATTGTGCCTTGTGATAAAACTCTAAAAGAACAAATAGACGTAAGTAAAAGTAAAGGCAATAGTTGCTATAAACCTTGATTAAATTCCTTATTAATAGAAATATGCACAAAATCGAAAAGCTAAAGGAAGGATGAAAAAAACATTTTTGGTGCAGGTAGGTGGTTGTGAATTGTAATTTGTTAAATTTGTAATTTGGTTAATTTTGAGCTGTTTAAGCGAGAACTTCCATTGCTGCCTAAATCGAGTCCGACGAATCATTCCGTGATGACACTTCGATTTGTCTCCACAGCCTCTCAATTCGTACCGCTCTTGTCTGCTCCATTGGCTCCACCTATTCTACCTAAGCCTCCTGCTGTAGAAGCCAAATGTATTCGAAACCTGCATGACTATATTTATAAATATTTTGTTTTAAAACCTATTCATGATTATTTTAGCTGTTGTTAATACTTTCGTTGGAGCGGGAATGCCGATCATAACAACGGCAACTGATGCTCGGCAAGTGTTGCAACCCAAAGTTGTAGTAGTAAACGACCCAAACTCAATCTTCTTCAAACATTCTCCTCTACCATCGGTAAATGAAGAAAATTTAGAAATAAAAGAACCCGAGTCAATTTCCACTACGACACCTAATCCCGTGATGTCATCTTTAGCGCTTGGCGATTCTACAGTGAATCACTTTATTTATAAAGTATATATTATACTGAAATATTGATTAATCTTAAATTAAAACTAGATGTCGAGTATTGTGCCGGTAAAGGCTACCACGTGTTCGGTGACAAACATTCCTCAAATTTCGATTTGCGAAAGCAGTACAACCCCTACAATTTCTGTTTCGCCGCTTACTATCTCATCTCTTCTCGATATGTCACTTCCTGGACCAGAAGGCATTCTTTCTTATTAAACTTTTTTTTTTTGTTTTGAATTTATAAAATTATTTTTTCTCTCCAACTTTAGCGAACGTTGAAATTGGCACGACAGATAAACTACTTGATATTACTTTAGGAAATTCTACCTCTGATTTTTGTAGTACGTTGCAATTAATTACCATTGTTGAATTGCGTTTTGAATGCGTTTTTCCATTTTTAGGTCTCATAAATTTAAGTGGTGGGGCAAATCAAAGTAGGTCTGGTGGAGAAGTTGGTTCTTTAGAATACCGACCTGTCACCCCAATAAACAGCCCTCCAAACTCCCTATTTAAATTCTCGTCTCCCGGTTTAGAAGGACACAGTTGGTTCAATGGCGATGTAATGCAATAATTATCGAATTATTGTTGGCTTAAGTTTTAACAATGCTAATTTTTTTTTATTATAATGTAGGTATCTGATTTTTCATTAACGAATTTTTTGAGCAATCTCGATTCACCTGTTAAAACTGCTTCAAATGTTCAAAGTTCATCAACGGCGCAGTCTCAAAATAATACGTCTGAGGTAAGTAAATATAATTTTAATACATGTACTGTTATAAGAGTTAACATAATTATTCTTTTATACTTTTGTTTTTGAACGGTTAGTTAATGTCAAATTTTCACGGTTTAATGAATGAAAACTGCATCGATTTCACATCAAAATTTGAGGAAGCTTCGCGCAAATGAACAAACTTATTATTTTTATGATTCATTTCTATTTTGTATATATTTTTATATTGTAAAATAGCAACACACGACGTTAACAGAGAGATGCACAGGTACAATAATAATTTTTTTTTAAACTTTTTTATTATTCTCTCGTCAATAACGCATCGATTTGTCATTTTTAAAGCATTTAAATATCGCAATACACAACTTGAAAAAAATTTTTAAAGAAATTGTGTACATTTGATATCATGAGTTTTCCAAAGTTTACTGTTAAAATACTGTATCAAAACTTATCTATAAGAGTCTATGCATAATTATATGATTGCAAATATTAAATTAATTTTATATATTGTTCTTAAACTGTAAAAAGTTTTATTTAAATTATTTCGATCAATAGGTCAAATAATTGAAATTAGCATTGAAATTAATATTTTTGTAAAGTAGACCACAAATTATCATCAACTTATTAATTTTTTACTCGAAGAGTGAAATCACTTGATTTGAAGAGTTAATTCGGTCAAGTTTAAAAATTAATGTTTGCACACAATTGACATCAATCTATATAAAAAACAAATTCTATAAAATTTATTGATTTTATCAATTCAATTCATACTGATTTTATCATACAGTACTGTTTATTATTCTTGTTTTTTATTAACTGAGGTTAAGGTAAATTCAAACGGCATTTACATAAAATATCCAATAAAGATTATACCGCCTGTATAGAAAAAAAAATCGAAAGTAAATTGAGATCATCCGTTTTAATAACCTATATAAATTTAATAATTATCTCGAAAGAACGTTTCAATTTTAAATGTTGAGTGATTGAATCATACATTCGTAATATAATTTTTCAAATTTATTACTGTACAGTATTTTAAAAATATGATTTATTTTAATTGGCGTTTTCTTTCGTAAAAGGTACGTTCACACGGGTGACCTTTTGTCACGTGACAATAAATTGTATTGAAGTCAATGGAGTTGTCATGTCGCATCGTGTGTACCGCTCCATTGGCTTCAATACAATTTACGGAGCGCAATTTTTGTCGGGTGACAAAAAGTCACCCATGTGAACGTACCATAAAACCACGTGACGAAGCAGTCACGTGCGTAACTCTCCATTTTTTTTTTATCATCTGAAAGTGATCGCGCCGAAGAAGATCTGACAAGTTTTTAGACAAATTTAGTATTATAATTAAAGCTCGGTGAATAATGGTATGTATAATATTGATAATCAATTTTGTGACGAAATAAAAATACTGTACGCGCGGTGTTGCGATTGACATAGTTCTGTATTTGACAGACGGATCTATATAGGATTCTATTGACTCCAGCAAACGCTGAAAGAAACGAAGATGGAAGCGCGAAGAGTATAATAATTGAACGATGATTTGTTTTGATTTTTATTTAATCCGGCCTTAAAACCTTGATATAGATTTGATTTTGGTAGGCGTAAATCAAAAAAATACACAAGACTCGTGTATAGAAAGTGTGTGTGCCTCCTCTTTCGCGATTGCTTGAAGAAACGTGACGACACAGACACACCCCTCCGAGATTTGCGATTAGCAAGTGCCAAACCGAGCTCAACCTGTGATTTCGATTTCAAATTCAACTTAATATCTGTTCTTTCAGCACGCGCCCAGCAATATTTCCCATTCAGAAATTGTGCATTTAAATCTTCAAAATGCTCAAGTTTGATAAAAAGTTTACCAATGTTTTTTTATTGGGACTCGCGTTTATGTTGGTGTTTACAGCATTTCAAACATGCGGCATGATCGAGGTAAGCAAAACGTCATTATTCTTATTTTGTTTATTTCTTTAATTTTTATAAATTTAATTTAGTGTATACTTTAGTTTTTTATTTGTTTATTACAACTTTCTGATTTTTCTTCCGTAATTTTTCTACAGTTTTATAAGTAATCGCAGTGAGCTGGTGGGGGGAAAGTTGTCAAAAAATGATTTAAGATTCGCCTCAAATTCCATTCATTTTTTATCGTTAAACAGATGGTTTGCAATATTTTTTTTTATACGAGAAGTTTGCGATATGTGACGTCAAATTGAGGTAAACCGGCTTTGATAATAAAAAAAAAATCAGGTCAAAATTTGAGCGTATATACAGTACGAAAGTGGCCCTCCTTGAGCTCCCTGCACATAGCACATTGTTCCGGTTAATATTTTCTAATATTTATATGCGAGTTTCATTCATTTTCCACAAAGCTATAACTGATGGGACGATAATTTACATTGTTGCAAAGATTTCAATTAAATTATAGGATTATTAATTTAATTAATGAGATTAGAATCGATGAAGGCTGAAGTCGAAACCGAAAAATAATATTTTTGGGTGCTAATGAACTCAGACGAAAATCGTGGGTGAAATTCAAAATAATAAAATATTCAAAAAATTTTTTAATAATTTATAACTAAAATAAATTTTTATTTAATAAGCTATTTATTAATTATACGAAATTTTTCATGTAGGCTAAAAACATGTTTTGCAAAACTTATAAATAGCTTATAGATATTTTTTAAGAATTATAATTTGCAATATTAAAAAAAAAAAAAAAAAAATGGAAATTATTAAAATTCTGGTTTTCATTATTATTATTTTTTTTTTTTTTGTAAAACACTAGACTAATTTCAGTGGAATAAAGTTGCAATGTATTTGAATTTCACCGGTGTAAAAATATAGCGATATAGTAAAAAAAAGTGTGTTTGTTTGGGTATGCAGCTTATCAAAAAAATTATTGCAATTGATCGATTGAGATTTAAAAATTGAATGTTGTTGATCGTTTTTGGAGGAAGTGATTTTTTGAAAATAGTACGAGCTACGTGCACGATTGTTTCTCATTAGATTTTATTTTTATCAACAAAATTTTATAAGATTACTCAGAAAAAGCCACATTTATTTAACTTTTTTTTATTAAAAAAAAATTATTTTAATACATTTTTTTTAAAAGTCTTGTTAATAACAATTTTACGTTTAAAAAATGTATTTGATAAAATATAAAATGCAGTACAGTATTTTGAAAGTTTTTCTTTGACTTTTTTTTCCAGTTTCCGAAGTCATACAATTTCGTTTTACATTGAAGTGACGTATTTAATACATGATTATTTTCTTTTCCCTTATAATTGATTTTGCGCTTTCAACGGCTTCCTTAAGAAAGAAAATAGTATAAATAAGCGAGAAAATAGCCAAGGTTAGCATTTTATTTGGTCAACCAATTTTTCTGAAGGATGAGGTTAAATTAGAACCACAGTTGTTTATGGCGCCATAGGATATAGTGCTATGAAGAAAGACAGAACGATAATTCAGGATAATAAAATATTGGAAAGGATTAACCCTGCACTTTCAAGATTAAATTTAATTGCACCGTCTTAGACTAAGTGAAAAATTTTACATAACTGGTCGCTATGAAACTTAGAGGTTAAAACGATTCGTATGCTAAAAGAGATCGTATCAAAAATAATTTATCAAATTTTTACCATTTTTAATTGACTTTCTACAATAAATCAATATGTCACATTGATGAAAGATATCGAACTACCGTAGTAGATTAAGTTTATATCAAGATTTTCTTCACGTAGGCGTATCATCTTAATATGCGTTCACCTGTTATGCGAGATTTCACTAATTTTGAGATAGAATGACTATCTCTGGGGCACTGTACGCGTCCTGTAAAGAGTTAAGGCATCGTCTATCGCCAGTTAGAGCGTAGCCCTCTCTGGTAAAAGGGGTTGGATCCAAGATCAGGAGGTCCCGGGTTCAAAACACGGGGGGGTCACCTCTTCCTCTTTTGTTTTGTTTTTTAATTTTATTTTCGAAATTAGAATGGCTTAAAATGTATAAAACAATTTTGTTTTAAATTTTGATTAAGTTTTAAAAATAATTTTAATAATGGAAATGGTAAAAATACATTTCCAATCAAAGATTTTCACGAAATAAATCTCGTTAATTTTAATGCAGTCATCTCTATTAAAGATTCATACACTATATGATTTTTCTAAATTCTAATACGTTGTACACTTTAAAAAATTAACACTGTATTTGGCTTTTTTGCGCTCTTGGCTGCCCCTAGAATATGAATGTAAACACTTTCTACTCTAGGCGCGGGTCCCTTGAAATAAAAACAGAAATTTGTTCTAAAATTTGATTTTTTTTTAAGCATAAAATTCTTTTACTAAAATAAATTTTTTAAATACCGGTAATTTTTTTTATTTGCCGTAATATTTTTGCTATAAACGCTTTTATATCTGTTTTTAATGTGATAAAAATTGTTTAAAATGATATTACTGTATATTTATTTTGGTAGCGAAAGTCTGCACAAAATGTTTGAACCAGAATTATTGTAAACGGTTGACTGACATTATTATATTGACTAATGCTAAGTTTATCTACTTGATCAAGAAAGTGCATTTCAGCTGATTACCGTACGCGTTTGGGAAAATTTGATAAATTCGCTGTCGAAAATAACACGCTGTAGTCCACTTTTTATACCAGCCGATAAGTTGTAAATTGAGTGCGTAAACGACCTGTCTCTTGTTGATTTAGCGCTGTGCGAAGACGTTCTGGGAATGCGATGGCGTAATTCGCGTTCTAACCTTGGAGGTGATGTAACCTTCCACCTCTTTTTCCATCTCCCTCAACCCCAAACCACCGCAAATAAACCCAGGTTCAGGTGAAATGAGTGAAAGTTCATTCTCAGCGATAACCTATATCGCAGCGATCAAGATGTGCACCTTAAAACCGGCGGATTTATTACTGTGTTATTATCATTTTGTCACCAAAGAGCATAGTTACGTCAACAAAGGCTAACGATATGAATTTTGATTTTAATCTACCGAGATTTATTTGTTTTTCAAAATTTTCTCGCGCGCATTATTTACATTTACTGTAGGTCTGTGTGGTTAAAATAACTATTATTATGAGATTATCATTGATATGAATATTATCTACAACGTTTATTATTTAATTTAAACTGTTAGAATTTCACAACTGTGTAACTGGGTTACACACTCTCTTTTTAATTGTATTTATTTTTTGATAGCGGGTAATCAATTGATTATTATTTATTTATTTTTTAAATAATATTTTCAAGATAATTATGAACTTTTAAAAATAATCAAATTTTCTTTTTGAAAAAAAAAATACTTTTTTTATTGTATTGAAGCAAATTAATATCATGTTTTTATTTTAATTACATAATGGAAAGGACTTTTTTTTTTATTAAAAATTATTTTTGTTTCGTTTTTTTCTTTCTACCGGTATTAATTTTTCCCATTGTTATTATCGAAGTTGATAATAAATAATAAACTGATAGTAATCATAAATATTTATGAAATATTGACATTTAAATAAATAGAAGATACATGCAGGCTATATGAACGATGAAATTAATCTAGATTTCATTTTTATTTATAAGGAAAAAAATTAATTGGATAATAAGGAAATATTTAATTTTAGATTAAACGATATTTTTTGAAATCGTCTATAATAATATCAATAATTTGGAAGTTTTGACCTCTAAATAGATAATTATAGGTGCGAGTGTGTCTTGTCTGTGAGTATGTGTAGTTTGACGACTCGTCTAAATTTAAAAATAAAAAACGAAAAAAAGGTGGAGGTTAAGCACATTCCTCTCCCTATTCAACATTAGTTCAATGAAATTGCAAATTGGTTTCGTAGCCTTCATTTCAGTTAATTTTGGGATGGGGGACTCACAACTCTTTTCTTCAGTTTTTCTCTCGCGCAAACAATTAATGCTTTCGGGAGGGTTTTTCTTTTTTTTTTTTTTTGTTTGTTTATTTTTATTTTTTGGCGTTCGATCGAATCACACTGTCCAAAACATCGTTTATCGCGATGGATTTCTTTTCGATTCTTATTTGGAAATTTGCCGATTGATTGGCCTAAAATGTTGGTGCAACATATTTTAGATAAGCTAAACCTCCTCCTCCTCCGAAATGAAAATCAAATTCAGTTCATCAACTTTGCACTCGTAACACGTTTTCCAAAGTGTCAAACTCAAGATTGAAACGATTAATTATCTGCTGTTAGATACTTTTATTTACAAATTACATATACTAGTGGTTTTTTTTTTTTTATTTAAAAAAAAAAATTACCATTTGCATTAAATTGAAACATTTCGTAAAAGTAAAATAATGACATTAAACTTCTAAAAAAAAAAAAAAAATACAACACTGACTTTGATCACAATTTGGTTTTTAGAAATGTTTTTTCTTTTTAGGATAAAAGAGAAGCTAATGGTTTTTTGTGGTTAGATGATAATTTAAGCGGAAAATCTATTACTGTATTGTTGTTGGAAATGATAATAATAATTTTTTAGAAAGCTTTTCAAAGTAGGCCTACATGTACAGTAGTAAATTTACCTATTATGGTCGAATACTAAATAACGCCTCAACTGATTATAAAGACACAAATCTGTGATTGAAGTTTAACTCGCAAAATTTCATTGATTGATTGACTGTTAAATATGTAGTCGCATACAGTATGTTTCCGTTTTATTTTTAAAATACTGTATTGTTTGATTTTTCTTTGAATGTAATCTTTAAAATTGTTTATTTTATTTATTAAAATATTTCCGGGAATAATTTTAATTACCGGAATTAATAAAAAATAATTGATTTTTTTTAATGTTTTAAGTTGTTGTAATTTATTTATTCTGGTTTTACAACTGATTTCTTCATCTGATAAAAGTTTTTATTTGATGTTTAATCATTATTAAGGTAATGCCGGTTCACCTTATTTTTTCAATAAAGATTCTAAAAGATAGTAGCTACATTGTTTATTTAAAAATTAATTAACATTATTAAAATGTTGTTTTTTTTCTTAAAGAATATCGTCACCCTAATGAGAAACCAGCGTAACTCCATTTTTGAAAATTTTTCAGGGGGAACAAAAAACTGTTTTTTT
>JAQGAZ010000932.1:0-40828 GCA_034692225.1 Polydesmus complanatus
TAAAAAAAAAAAAATTTCAAAAAAAAAAATTTAAAAAAAAAAAATTTCAAAAAAAAAATTTCAAAAAAAAGTTTTCAAAAAATTTTCAAAAAATTTTCAAAAAAAAATTAAAAAAAAAAAAAAACTTTTAAAAAAACTTTTTTTTTTGTTCAGCCTACCTTTTGTCAAAAAAAAAAAAAAAAAGGCAAATTTACCACTTGCGCCTCGCAAGCTCGACGCTTCTCCAAGGCCCCGACTCAGGAGGTGGGAGCTATGATTTTCGTGGGCTGGCATGGAGAGTGAAATGCATGAAAGAGTATACCCAAAAGGTGGCACTAGTGTCTTAATGTAATTAGTGCAATAAGGCGAATCCACACTAAGCCGTCTTTTACAATCTTTTCCACGATTTACCCGTGGCAAGTGAGGTTAAGTTGGCTAGTGTATAAAGCTTCAGCCGAGTTTTAGCTTTTTATACAGTACAGTGTTTGGATTGAAGATGTGCAAAAATTATTAGTGTAATTTCAAATAACAAATGTCAAGAGATCTCTAGCAAGGTTAATACAAATAAAATTTGAAGAAAAATGTTGCATTTATTAATCTTAAGAATACAATAAATAATTTTGTTACCGGTGTACAATATGCGAAACACTGTATGCAGATTTTAATATTAAAACGGAAACGTAGCAACGTTCAATTCTAAAATAGTAAGCCAAATCGTCGACTATACAAATAACGCCAGAGATCGAAACTCATTATTGAGAGAAAGGCAGGATTGATGTTTATTTTTGAAATTTAATTAAAAGTTTATTTGCACAAATAATTGTAATAATTTGTGCTTTACATTCACCGCCTGTTTCACTTGTTTCCACTTATTTAAATAAAAATAAAGCGATTAAAGTGCATTGTTTATCATCATCAAGCATGCTCTTCACAGCTAAAATTTAAATAAAATTATGAAGTGCACAACTTTTTTTTTTTTTTTAAAAAAAAAAACTTTATATTGTAGCCTATTGTGTTTTAAAAGCATAATATTGAAAAATGTTTTTGAAAGCGTATTTGAATTTTTGTTTACATGCGATTGGAACTGGCTGAAGTGCATGCAAATAAAAGCACTCCAAGCTCAAGTTGAAAGGATTACCTCTCTCTACACACACACACACACACACACACAAAATATCTCCTACACAATATTAATATTGATTATTAGTTTTAACGAGCAATCAGTAGCGAATGGATTTGTTTGTTGTTGGGAATCGTATACAGTATTTATAGTCGCGCGGTTAAGACTATAGATAGACTAGGATTCGCATTCACTCGTCAAATGCAACACCTTGAATCAAATTTATCGACGTCGCAGCTTTTTTTTTTATTATTATTCTTTTTATTAAAATGATTATTCGGCTAAGTAATATAACTTCGCACTGACTTGTAATTTGTTGTGTCTGCTTAATTATATTTGCGTGGGTGGAGTTGGGTGGGTGGCGTTCACCGTTAGGTAAGGCATAATATTATCTTCTTCCTGGTGCGTCATCAATTAGCGTCACGTGACGTATTCTACTCCCAAGGAAGAATTTTTGGCAAGTAGGACAATTTAATAACTGAGATCGGAAAAGAAATGTAAACACATTTTTTTTTAATGTTTAATTAAAACTTTGAGATTTTAAGGAATGTTTGTTGTTTGTTTAGCTGTTTTCGATTGTTATTTTTTTTATTATTATTATTAGTAAAAGTGAGTGAAATAACTTAAAATATGCTTTTTTATTTGTTTTAATGAGGAAGCGATTATGGTATTGGCAATTTCAAGTCAGGAAGTCTTCAACGATTTAACGTAGGATGATGTTGGCTGATTGTCAATTTATTTGATTTTTTTAATTACATTACATGTACATGTATAGTGTATTTACTATAGTCATCCTTTTTTTTTTTTTTAAGAATTTGAAAATAAAGTACGACACGATTTGCACACCTTAATGTAATTAAATTATATTTTATTAGTTTATTCTCATTTATTCGGTTTTGTTAGCTTTTAATTAGCTTGGAGTTATTTACGCTATTTTTTTTTAACATGTTACCGGTAGTTAATTTTTTTTCACCTAAAAATGTATACTTTATTTTAGCTTTAATTAAATTAATAATAAAAATAAGGTTACATTTATTTGGGCTGTTTAATTAAATTTTAAATATTTCACAATTTTAGCTAAAAAGTTATACAAATGCAGAAAGAGTTTTATTGGAACCTTTTTTGAAAAAAAAAAAAAAAAAACATTTTTGAGTCAATGCAAAGAATTCTTATTTGCATAATAATTCAGGAAAAGAGCTTCAATAAACATTATTTAAAAAATAAAAAAAAGTGTTATTGTTTGCATAAGTAAAATTTGCATACATTTGTTTAAAATAAATGCGTGTTTTTTTTAAATTTTAATTTTGTAAATATTAAATTAAATAATTAGCATAAGTTCCTGATTAATCAAAATATTTACAATATCGTCGTGTATTTTGTTTTTGTTTTTGATTTAAATCTGAATGTAATATATAGGCCTACTGTAAATTTTTGATTTCAAATAACACTTCTGTATTGTATTTAACTTAGTATTCTATTTTGTATTTTTAATATAACGCGACTGTAATTGATTTAATTCAGCTGTTAATTTGATTTTTTTACATTTTTAATAAGTTTAAAGTTAAACATTTTTCGAAAAATTATTTTCTGTTAAAACATTTACGTACAGTATTTCAAAATGATTAATTTCTGATTTCATCAAAATTGAATAACATGAAAATAGCAATTTAACTTGATAAACAAAAATTATGGTTACTTTGTTTGATTATATAAAAGAATTAGCATTAGTTTCTAATTATTAATCACGCAAATTTCTGAAATTTGATGCGCAATTTCGTACTAAACGACCTCGATTATCAACGAAAAATAAAAGAGGGGATATCATTAGTTGATGAAATTGAAGACGATACCGTACCATTTTTATGGGGAAAAAAATCGTGAAATTTAATTTAAAAAGTTGTTTTTCTTCTTCAAAATAATTAATAATGAACTCATAATTGCAGCTGATTCCCTGGTTAGTAAAAAAAATTTTGACGGTGAATTTTATATAATAATTGGGATGAGAAATATTTAAAAAACCGTTCATCATAAGTTTGAATCAAATTATGTATTCTTTCCTAAAAACCTTTAATTATTAAAAATTGTTTAAATAAAATGAGAATTTAATTCCTGTGGTTTAACTCATTTTGAGTTTCTTAAAAACAGTTTTTTTTAACGATGAGCGTATCTAAAAAAATACTTTAATTTTGTACTAAAAAAAAAAAAAAAAAAGGAAGGAAAAAATTACTGTAAAGTTTATTAAATTTTATTTTATAATTTTTATTTTATTTAAAAAAAAAATTTAAAAAAAGCGTTTTATTATCTTTGAAAAGAGACAAATATACAGCGGAGTAAAAAAAAAAAAAAAAGAAAAAAAGTGAAATAAATTGTGTTTAAATTTTTGAAAATATTATTGTAGTTCAGTAGTGTCAAAACCAATATTTTGCCTTTAGCATTTACAACCGATTTAATATCGTAATTGAGCAATCGAATATAATAATAATAATAATGTTTTAAAAACATTTCCGGGTATCAAAAAAATATTAATTAACGTTTATTTTTAAATTTCGCTATTTCACGGTGCAATTTGCTGCGTCAAAAAAGCTGAAAGTTAATAAACATTTTCCCAAGAAAGTAATATTAAACAGTTACTAACAAATATGTACGAAATTTCTCATTGCATTTCACTTAACACTCAGCTGCTTTCTCTGCATTCTCCCCCCCCCCCCCCTCCTCCCATCCCCCGCCATTTAATCGTTTCGTTTTCTGCTGAACTTGGCGAAAAAATGTTTGCACAAGCCTAGGTAGAAATAGAAATTGAGCACACTTTAGACCTAATTCAGTAAGAGTTAAGCAGCGCCAATAGGAAAAAACAAAACGATGTCAATAATCTTAAAATTGTTGGGCTGGTGCGAATTTAACGTTTAAATGTTTGTTATTAAATTTATTTGGTGAAAAAATGACGTCGACTGGTGATGATGGTCCACTAACCGGTATCGAAAGCGAGTTTGAAGATGATGTGCTATCTAACTTAGCCTAAACAAGCAAGTAAAAGTGCAATATTTGCTTAGCCTAATTTGCACTTTTGTGATTGGGGAGAAGGGCCAATCCTCAACGCCAGCGCCGCCGCAATATGCATGCCAAATTCATATAAATAACAGACGCTGGTTTGTTTTAATAATCACATCATTCGCCAATTCACTCGAGTCAAGACCTCGTCAACTTTCGCTGTTTATTCAAATTTATTATTTTTTTTTCCTCTTTCAAAAGACAATTGCAATGGCATCGACGTACTTAGGTGAGTGCCAACGATTGTACATTATCTTATCAAAAGTTTTACATTTTTATTTTTTAATTTAGTTGCACTTCTTTTCGGAGTCATTTTATATGTAAGTTAAAAAGTTTTTTTCTTTTTTTGTTTTTCCTTTTAATTTAATTTTTTAAGGGAAGTACAGTGTAGTTTTAAATTTTTGGATTTTTAATTTTGTTTATTTTATTTTACATTTTTTGGTAATATTTTAAATTTTTTGATATTATTTCAAATTTTTTAATAATATTTTAAATTTTGTATATTTTTTTTTAGTTTTTTAATATTATTTTAGATTTTTTTATGTTATTTTAAATTTGTTGATATTATTTTAAATTTTTTGATAATATTTTAAATTTTCTGATAATATTTCAATTTAATCAAATAATAAATTTAAGAAAAATAAGATTATTTTTTAAATATTTAATTTTTTAATTGGAATTTGTTTTTAATACCGGTATTATTTATTATGGGTTAAATTCAAAATAATTTTAAAATCCATATAAAGCAAATTTATTAAATCATTTGTTTAGCATTTTAAATTTAAACTTAGTTGTTTTTTTTTAAAAACTTAAAAGGGGAATTTAAATTTAATTCTTTTGCTTTGTTTACTGAAATGTTTTTAAAAAAATTCTAATAATTAATTGAATAACTTATTTTAACATTACAACTGTAACTGTCAATTGTACCAATAGATTTTTGTTAAAAAAAAAAAAAAAAAGACATAAAGCGTTAACGTTTTATTAGTTGTAAATAATTGCATACATATTAAAAAGATTAATTTGAAATTCCAATAGGTAAATGGACAAGGTCAACCAGCTCCTCAGCAACCTGTGGCCGCACAGCGACCCGCGCCACCCCCTCCATCCGGCGGTGGTGACGGTGGCGGAGGAGTGGACACACTTCCTGCCGGTTTCGAAACCATTATTGGTTCTCTAAAACCTGGTTTCTCTTGCGACAGTAAAGTATACGGCTATTACGCTGATATTGCCAACGACTGCAAAGTCTTTCACGTGTGCTGGCCCATCACCGACGAACACGGAGCTACTCTCAATAAACAATGGACGTTTATTTGCGGTAACCAAACACTCTTCAACCAGGTAATTACGAAACAATTAATTATTCATTAATAAAATGAATTAAGATTAACAAAATGTGAATAATAATTATAGGAACGTTTGGTTTGCGATCGTCCTGAGAATGTCAATTGCGCCGGATCGGAACAATTCTTCATCGTCAACAATGACTTTGGAAAGATTCCAGGCGCTCAATAATTAATATTCGTCTTTATTAACGATTTTTATTTTTTTTCGGACTGCCAACATTCACTCAACATTAATGTTTCTTGAGTTGTGATAGACGTTTTGGGAAGGCTTTTTTTTTTTTGTTTTGTTATTTTTATATATGTACGAGCGTAATTGTTTATGGTACCTTTCATTCAAATTGTTTCACGTTTTGTACATAAAAAGGTTTAACTAATTGCTTCAATTATAAATGCAATAATAAAAATGAAATTAAGAAAACGTTTTTTTTTATTTTTGTTTGTTGCTTTGGTGCGAATGTTATTGTTTCAATCGATGGCCATATACAACTTTTTTAAGTATTCAATCTTCAACCGGATGCTTATGCAATTTGGCTTATTGTTTTGTTCAAAAAAAAAAAAAGGTGTCGAATAATTCATTTTTACGGTTTTTATTTTTCCAGCTGAGGAAAAAACAAATGCCATTAATCAATAGCTATTAAGGCAAAATTACAATTATTTGAATAGCAATTTTAAGAATTAAAATAATAAAAATCAAATTAAAAAGAGTCTTGAAAAATAAAACGAAAACAAAATTCTTTCTAATTTGTAATACTCATAATTTCATATACTGTAATTACTGATTTATTGCATTCTAATCGTTATCTTATTTATTCATTTTTATTATTTTATCGTTTAGGAGATGTGATTTGTTCGAGAGTATTTCAAGTTCGTTGAAAAGCAGGTCCTCTTAAAACTATTCGAGCCAAGTGCCAACAAAATCAATAAACGAGCTAAACCGAAGAGTGTTTGTGAGTGCTACAACCATAGTTACTATGCTACAAAACAATTTAATCATGCGTCACATGTGGCCTACATTTTGATTTTTTTAACCTTGAGCTCGGCATTCAGCATCTGTCTTTTTGTTCGAGAAGACGTGTGTGACGATGTCTACTCTCACGAGGTACGATTGTATTGTGGTTGGGGCTGGAGTGGAGGGCTCAGCTTCGGCCTATCAGATGTCCAAAACTGGAAAAAAAATTTTACTCATCGAACAGGTAATAAACCGGAAGTTGCGAGGAAACTACAAATAGATATATTTTCGATGTTGTTGGAATGAACGTAACGTCATTTTTTTTTTAAGTAAAAAAAAAAAAATTGATAATAGAGAGAGAGCAAAAAAAAAAAAAATACTTTAATAATTTACGACATCCTCTGTTTCATAATAAATATTGAAAATAATAGTTTTTAATTCTATGTTACGTTATGTGGATTTTATAAATTATTATGTTCGTGAGGTTAACTTGAAACAGCCAATTGATGTCGAAGGTTATTCCTGTGATATCACTCGGCCTTAAAATAGCAACCTTGACTTTCGTATGTCATTATATAATAATAATTTATAAATACT
The DNA here is from genome assembly GCA_034692225.1 of Polydesmus complanatus. Classification (NCBI taxonomy): domain Eukaryota; kingdom Metazoa; phylum Arthropoda; class Diplopoda; order Polydesmida; family Polydesmidae; genus Polydesmus; species Polydesmus complanatus. Next base: position 7,037 of record JAQGAZ010000932.1, read on the forward strand.
TGAGGGGGTCAGTACAAAAGTGGTTTAAGTGACATATTTCACCTTTCGAGAAATCTGATGTCAAAGACACTACTACATATTATAATACCTTAAATGTAAAATATTGTGTGCTTGTAAATACTGTACAATAATATATTAAATGCAATATCACTGAATTGTGATATAAATTTGAATCTATACATTTCAAACATATTGTTGGGACTTGTATCACTTTTTTTCCAACATCTTTTTAACTTCCTATGTATCACTTGTTCTTGTTTTTTTTGTATCAATTATTTGTGTCATTTCTGCATTAAATTTGAGTTTCAAGTATAAGTTTTCGCATGTACCCATTTAAATAAAAAAAATTACTCAAACCATCTTACTACTGACCCCCTTCAATTGCTAACCACAGAAAAACCTTAACTTAATAATAATTATTATGTATAATTATTTAGATAATACATGTACTGTATTGCTTTGTAAGTTTTTTTTTTTATTTCAAGTGAATTGTATCATATACGTTTTTTTTTATCTATAAATATTAATTCCCTTTAATTTAAATTTGTTTAATTTTCTAGTTCCAGCTCGGCCATACTGAAGGAAGTTCTCACGGTTTGTCAAGATTGACTCGTAGAGGACAAGACGAATTATGCTTTTCTCAATTGATGGCCGACACTCATTTAGAATGGAGACACTTGGAAGAATTAACCAATGAAAGCATTTATGTGTAAAATTAAATTTGAATGCAGTAATTTATATAAAACAATTTTTTTAAAAAGTAAACGTTTTTTTTTAAAGGAAAACTGGTGTTGTTCAAGTCGTAAAAAACCGCACAGACCTTCATGAAAAATCTGTTAAGTGGATGACGCACGTTAAAGCTCCATTTCAAATCCTAGATCCAACTGTAGGATTGAAAGCAAAATTTCCACAATTATCTTTTGACAACAGCTATAAAGTAATCTTGGATGAAGACGGAGGATATATAGTTGCCAACAAAGGATTATCAGCGCTTCAAGTACACTTTTATTGTAAACGAGATTTTCTTTTTTTTTATTTTATTAATCAATTGAAATTAAAAAGGAAGTCTATAAAAGAAATGGTGGAGAGGTTGTTGATAACTGCAAAGTGCTGAAAATCAACCCTGGATCCGAAATTGTAATTGAAACGAGCAAGGGGAATTTTACAACCAAATCGACCATTCTTTGTTTAGGAACTTGGGCATCTCAGTTTTTTGCCAATCATCTCAATCTCCATCTGCCTTACAAGGTGAGAGCGTATCTGACAATATTTATTTAGCAACCATTTTAATGCGCAGTTATAAATCACGTTTGACAGCCTCTGAGAGTTCATTTCGCGTACTGGAAGGTCAAGGAATATATTGAAGAAGGAGCACCATCTTTCATCGATTTAGACACCGACATATACGCTTTTCCGCCATCGGTTGATTACCCGGGACTTATCAAGGTTCAATGAAAACACAATTTCTAGTTAGCAATTTGATATTTTATACATGCACAAATAAACGGTGATAAAAATATGTAAATACGAGAACTGTTATCCTTGAAGATGACAAGCGCAGCAGGTGTTTTTGTTGCAAAATATGTCGGAGGAGGGGATTAATTCGTTATGGATTAACTACCATGGTTTTCAAAAATTCCTATACTTTTCGTGGAAAGTTTACCCACATTGTTTTTGGTACAGCATACAAATTATGTAATTACAGTATTATAAAAGCATATAGGAGTTGAAAATCCACGCTTTTGTGGTTGTTATACATCATCTTCAAATGTAATTTTCGTGTTAGAAATTTACAATAAAAAATGGTAATGTGTTATAAACCGTTTAAATTAGACAGTATTGCATAAGATAAAATATTTTTATAAAATTTAATGGTTTTTTTTTATAACTATGGTGGTTAATCAAAAAAGAATTTCAATTTTATTTAAATTGTAGCCCATTTAATTAATAGGGTAAATTATTGCATTTATTTACATGCTCTTATAATATGCAGTAATTATTTTGATTTTGTGGTTTGAGAGTTTATTTATTTAATATAATATAATAATTGTGTACAATGTAAAACCATCTATTTTGTTATTTTTAGATTTGCAAACACGGTGGCAACCCATTTGACATCGCAACCGGTCCAACTGCAGAACAAGATGCTAATCCTTATAAATTGGATGAACTTTGCAATTACGTTAAGGACCATTTCCCAGGCGTAGATGCTGATAAACCTGATAAAGTTGGGGCATGCAAATATTCGGTATAGGATTTTACTGATCTCCCAAATAATTTTTAACAGTAAAATGAGAATTATTTTGTTATTTAGATGACAGCCGATGAAAAATTCATCTTGGATAAACATCCTGAATACCCAAACATAGTTTTTGGAGCAGGATTTTCAGGTAAAATAACTAATAATAATTATTGTAGAATTATACATTTACTTTAATATTAATTTACAAATATTTAGAAAATTTTTGCCCTGTATTTTATTTAAGGAAGGGAAAGAGGGGATTAGGGAGAGCAAATAACATGACTATTATTTTGATTCAGGTCCCTAAAAAATAAATTAACATTAAAAAAAAACACTTCAATACAGTACCAGATTTAGTAAAATTGTTTTAAACTTGCTTTCAGTGATTTATCTTTGAGTAGTTTATAATAATTTTACCGTTAATCGCCTAATATCACTTCTTTAATTTTATTTGTTGAAATGTAATATTTAATGCATTTTTACAATTTGAACAGTGTTTATTTTTAATTAATGTTAATTGTTACACTTGCAGGGTCTGGATTTAAATTTGCTCCTGTTATCGGATTGATTTTGAGAGATTTAGTTCTGGGTAATCAACCAAAATATGACATATCCGACTTTAGCCTTACGAGATTTAAACGGAAATAAATAAACTCATTATACAGTTCGTTAGTGCCAAATTTAATAAATAGCAAAATATTAATATACTAGGCTACATTTTTAGTTTATTTTGTGAAAGAATATATAATATTATACCGGTACCTATTTTTATAAAAATTAAATAATGTACTTTACTACTTTATACGCGTATTTTATTTGCTGGAATAATTTTAACATACACAAAACAAGCAGTTAAGTTTCAAAGTTTAAATCAAATTTTTCATACAAATTAAATTTAAAAAATATATTTTTTTTCCACTTAAATTATAATAAAATTGCCACACCACAAAAAAAAAACTAGTTTGCCAACATTTTATTTTGATAGTAAGAAATACATCTCGTAAAAATGTACAGAAATAAATGTCATACATAAAATATATATGAAACAATAAAAAAACACACGATGTAACATGAAAAATTTTCAAACGACAACAACCACCCAAATTAATTTTTTTAAATTTAAAATCCTCGAATCTGAGCCCCACCAACCAAAATCACATCGTTACATCCTGAATGATGTATTTTATGAACACCTCCATTGAAGCAAAATGAAAAATTTATACAAAACAAAATAATAATAATAATGCGCGTTTACAATAGTTTGAAGATGAAACTAAATATAACTTTCCAATAAAAACTAATTCAATAAAAACAATCTTTTTCATTCATATAAAACTGTAAAATTTAATCACTTTTAACAATGAATAATAATTTTTAAAAAAAATATTTCTTTGAAAATAAAGAATTATCATTTTTATTATACCGATTTTTATTCGTTTTATCTGACATCGCTGTCGACATTTATCTGACAACTCTGCTGATATTTATCTGACAACTCTGCTGAGTCATTGATGAAGAAGAAGCAAAGAAGAAGTTTTTATCGAGGCGGACATTTTGTTAAAAAAAAAAGAGAGACTTTTCTCGTGATTATTACGTAAAATTTAAGCGCGAGTGCGGGTTAAAAACGGTTGTTGTGGTTGTTGTTGGAAAGCGGGTTGGGGTTGAAATCGTTGCGGTGGTCGATCGGTTCTGAAAAACAAATCGTTGACGGAGAGAAAGTTGGCGGCCTCGGAACAAGGTAACGCTTCTTCGAAGTTTGCGCACACCAATTTGGCTTGGTCGAAAATGGTTTGGTTGCCGCAGAAAAAGCTGAACATTTGTTGCTGTTGAGTGCCATCGGCTAACACCACGGGGTTGCAAATGTGAAAGATCTATTAACAATTATGAACCAAAGAGTTAGACTAATTAATACAAATTCAAATTGTGTGACTTTGTATACTTGGCAGTTGTTGTCTTGGTCGGCGTAGTATCCGTAGGGACGACCTTGGCAGGTGAAGGTGGATCGCACTTGACCGACGATGAATTCAACTCCATCGGGCAAATTGTAAGTAGACTGGTCGAAGGCTTGTCGTTTCACCTAATTAATTAATTAGAAATGGGGAAGGTAAAAATTTGAATTTATTACGTAAGAAACGGTACTGCTCATAACATTCGCAAGCTTATTCTTGATCAGCAGATCGGCGCCATTTGGCAAGGTCATCGCGCACTACCCTACGTACTACAACGTACACGCATTGTACTGAGCAAAGTTAATTTTATTATTATTGTTTTTCGTCGAGCGATACAGATTGTTTTAATTTGTCTAATAATTATTATTATTACTGTAAGTATCAATTTGAATAGGTAATCAAGATGATTATTTGGTAAATCAGAATGATATTTTTTAAATGAGATACATTTTAATTGAAAATTAATGTGAGAGATTCCATAGGCGATTTTTTTTTTAAAGTGCAGTACTGTCAGTGTATTTGGTGATTGAGGAGAGAAAAATATTATAAGGTTTTTTGAAATAAGAAGTAAAATAAAAGATTTTAAGGAAAATAAAAAATGGTAAGGTAAAATCAGAGATTCTGAGGTAAAATATAAGATTTTAAGGAAAAATAAAAAAATTTAAGGTACGACAAAATATTTTAAGAGAAATAAAAGATTGTAAGGTAAAATATGAGATTTTAAGAAAAAATATGAGATCTTAGGGAAAAATGAGATTTTAAAGGAAAATATGAGATTTTAAGGGAAAATATGAGATTTTAAGGGAAAATATGAGATTTTAAGGGAAAATATGAGATTTTAAGGAAAAATATGAGATTTTAAAGAAAAATATGAGATTTTTTAAAAAAATAAAAAAATTTAAGGTACGACAAAATATTTTAAGGGAAATAAAAGATTGTAAGGTAAAATATGAGATTTTAAGGAAAAATAAAACATTTTAAGGTACAACAAAATATTTTAAGGGAAATAAAAGGTTTTAAGGAAAATAAAACATTTTAAGGTAAAAAAAAAAGGAATTTTACAGTAAAATAGATAATTTTTAAAATGAATGAAGTTATTTTTGAAGTAAAGTAAAAAAGCTTTTTAAAGCAAAGTAAATGAATTTACAATTAAATTGAAGTAAAAGAAATAGTTTTTCAAGTGAAGTAAATTATTTTTTAAAATTCAATTTAAAATTCAATTTTAAAGTTCAATAAAAGATATTACCAAATTAAGTAAAATGATTTTTATAATAGTTATTAATTTTTTTAAAAGATGAAAAAAAGTAGGATTTTATTTTTGTATATTAATCTAAGACAAGTTGATCATATTTTTTTTTTTTAAAAAAAATTTTCATTAATTTAAAGAAAAAAAGTTAAAATATCTTACTTTTGGTAAAGCCAAGCAGACGACAGATGTCAGCGCAATCACTGAAATGTGAAGATTTTTTTCATCAAATTATTTTTGTCAACATTATTACAACTATCACCGATTATAATAAATTTTTTTTTTTTTTTTTTGATTTCTCGTAAAATATATTATTTTTTTTTTTTTGGTGTTGATAAAATAGCGGCACCAAACTCACCTAATAGAAGTGTCTTGAACATTTTGAAAATATCCGAAAAGTAGTTGGAACACGAGAAGTAGTTGTGTTTAGCGAAGATGCTGAGAGGATGGAATGAATGCTCATGCCGCCTCTTCTCACTTTATATACTTCTATTGCGGTGTCAAAGGCCAACATTTTAATTGTTACCTGCCTCCTCTTCACTTTCAAAGGGGTAACTTACATTTTTTTTTTTTTTTTTTTATTTAAACTTTTGATATTACGTTAGTAAGAGTTTTTCATTTCAAGTGAAACTGGTTTAAGTAGGCAGACGGATGGGATTGCGCATGCGTGGAAGGCGGATCTAGTGCGTGGGGAGGGATATGATGAGAAAGAGGGAGAGAGATGAAAGATAACGTAATCAGCATCGGCTAACATTGCGATAGAGAAAACGAATGGGGGAGAGAATGAAAACAGCCAATGGTTGGGAAGGAATTTCATACACTTTTCTCATACCGCACTCACAAACACACATTTTTTTTTTCTTTCTTTAATACTTTTGCATTATTATATTATTCTTATTTTATTCTCTCTTTTTTTTTTATCGTAAGAAGAATATTATTTTTTCGGAATAAAGAATGGGGGAAAAAATATTCGTAAGATTTATTTAACGAGTTTTCGAACACGTGTTAGATTTATATTAACAATAATAATATTCTTCTTCGTGATTCCAAACGAATAGAACTTCCGGTTCCGGGCTTTTGTTTAATATTATTATTCGTGACTTTTTTTTATGCGTTCTTAGATGTAAAATTGGCGATAAGAATTATTATTTTAGAAATCGTAATCGATTTTGGAATTTTTAGATTATACGTAGTACGATTGTTTTTGGGGGAAGGACGAACAAGAAAAAGAAAAAAAAAATGGGGTTTTGTAATTGATTTAAACGGACAGTAATTATCGTCGTCATCCTTAACTACCATTTTATACCGCCTTGTTTTTTTTATATATTTTCAATAGACGATAAACGATACGGTACAAAATTAGGGTTTTTTTTAAAATTTTTTTTTTCTGTCGCATTTATAATTTTTTTTTTTTTTTTAAAAAAAGGGATTTATCAATTGATGAAGAAATACTTTTTTTTACTCCGGGTAGGAAATTTACGCACTGTGCTATTAATTTTTGAGAATTTCTAGAATTTAGGACAAGCGGGGATAAAATTTACTGCCCATTTCCGTTGCTATGTCGTTAATAGTTCCAAGGAAATGGTCAAACTTTTTTTTCTTCTATTTTTTACGAAAAAAGATTTTCATCATAATAATAGCACTTGATTTCTTTTTGTTTTTAAAAATCTGTTTTTTTTTTTTTTAGATAAATAAGACTTAAATTTTGGAGAAATTATTGAAAAAAATTTTTAATGCATTTTTAAAAGATGTTATTGAGGTTTTATTATGCGGGCGGAATCACTTATATTCAGTACATGTAATATTGTGTGGGTTTTCGTCTTGACTCCGGTGTACATGTATGTTTTTATCAACAGGATTCTTTACCATAAGAATAGCATTTTATTTCTTACTTTTCAAAATCTTAATAAGAGGTTAATTTTTCAAATTGCGGGGAAATTATTTTTTTTTTAAAAAATATTTTAATGCATTTTTAAAAGATTTTTCTTATGCGGGCGGGGAATCACTCATTACATTTTAAATTTGGTAATATGGTGTGGGGGTTTTCGTCCAAACTCTGGTTCATGGTTTTGAGGTAACGTTGATTTATTGTTAATTTAATTTTGAAAAGCGTTTTTAGCACGTTAACCCATCTGTTAACGCTAATAATAAAGAAGAAAGAAAAATTGTTTTTTTTTTCTTTCAATACATTAATAGAGGTCGCCTATTCCGAAATCAGATTATTTTTGTGAGAGAATTGACTTTTAAATAGAAAGTTCGATTCCACGTCTCGATTCGATACAGTAGCGAGCGTTGTAAAATTAATAATAATTTTCGATTGACTGATTGCTAATTACGGCATAATTTATAGCATATTTCTCAACTTGGAGAAAGCAAAAAAAAAAAAAAAAACTTGAAAAAGCGTGAGTTTGTTTAAACACAGTAGCCTACGGTATTATAAAAAAAAATCCATTAGCGCAATTATTAAAAAGGATGGGGGGTTATTATCGATGTCATACGCGGAGTTGTTAATTACACTATGAAGATGATGAAATCTGCTCCCTACCGTTTCGAACTGGTTCATTACGGAAGTTAACGAATACGGTACTGTACCCATATCGAAATTTGAACGCGCAAAAAAAATTTGTTTTCGAGTTTGTTTTTTGATTTATAAAGCCATTGGAAACGTGTTGGAACGGGTGTTAAGCCGAGCCGAATCGTCGGCTGCGTAAATCACACACGTGATTTTTCATTTCGTGACCGCCCGACGCCGTATTTTACGCGTAGGCTACCTGTGCGCCATCTTTGAAACGAGAGATTTTTCTACGATGGGGGGGGGGGGGGATGAGGCCAACAAAGTAATTCAAATCGAGGGGAGGGGGGGGGATGTCTTTTTTTTTCTCCCCCCTCCTCCTTTTCTTTCATTAGCTTCATCGTTATTATTTTTAATGTTATATATTTTGCGAGGCAGATCACGTGACGCTCTAACCTAATGTTCCACTGACCCTTTAATCTCACCTTTAACGATTTCACTATCTTTTTCACTCGGATGGAAAGCGAAAACATGTGGAACGGAAATGGAGATGTAGAACAATAATAATCCGGAGAATTGTAATTAATTCGAAAAGTCGTTCAATTAACACGTTTTAAATCAATTTGTAAAATTTCTCGCCAATTATTTTAAGAATTTAAAAAAAATATATATATTTTTTAATTTCTTTTTTTTTTTTTTTGTTGTTGTTTAACAATTGAACATTATTTATGCATCGTGAATGATTGTCGATAACCTGTTGAACAACGCATTATTAATTTTTTTTTTTTTTTTTGAATGACAGAAGATAAGCGTTGAAATGAGCGCGGATGAAAAGCCAAATGGAATAATTTATTAATAGTCGGGAGTGATTATTCGTAATTAGGCAGCGTTATATCCGGACTTTATTAAAAATTAAAATAGGGTAATTGATTTATAAGCTGAAAATTAAAAGTAGGGAGAAGAAATAATATAATAAATAATGTTAGTTAGTTTTGTGACGGCTTTCACCTTTGACTTAACCGTTTAATTAGGCTTAGGAGTTATAGTGTCGAGGGGGAGGACCGAATTGAGGTGGAATAACAGTTAATAGATTTAAAAATAATGTATTTGTGTTTCACGTGACGTAGCATACATTATTTTAACGGATTTTGCTGTCACGATAAAGAGATTCTTGCAAAATCAAATACAAATTAAGGTAAACAAATGTTTATTTTTTTTAGAAATTTTTTGTTAAAAAACCGAAATAATTTTTTTTTTTTTAAAAAATGTAAAAAAAAAAAAATAAATAAAGGTTGTTGTTTAATTAAATGACCGTTTTGTTGCTTCTAAATTGCTATGACGCAAAGTGAAATGCATCAAAACTTTTCAAAGATTTTATATTTTTTTTTTGTAACAACTCGAGTCAAAACTAATTCAACATTGGAATAAGCGTTTTGGTAGCAACAAAAAAGTTTTTTTTTCTTAAAAAAAAAATTTTTTTCAACAAGGTCAAACTAAAGTAAGGTTAAAGTTTTAATCGAGTGGAAAAAATATTATATTGAGAAATTAAAAAAGGATTTTCTATAGTAATATTTCGTTGTCACTCACTGATCTACATGTAACGTTATGAAAATAATTATTCTCGTTTTATGCACAGCAGCTCATTTTTGCTTGTTACCTATCTGGCTCGTTTAAGCTGTGTCAATCAGTAAAGATTAAAATTAAGATTAATATAAAAAGAATATATTAAGTCTTATTAAAAAAAATTCTTGGTTTTAACCTTGTTTGACAGAATTTAATCTAGTTTTAAATATTTTTATATTTCTATAATTATTTAAATTAAGATTTAAGTTTTTGATTTCAAACTTTGAAATCGGTGGCAACGAGATATTCAAATAGGCTACAAACGAGTGTACCTAATAAACAATTTTGACGGGGAATTTGTATTTTTTATTTTGATAATTAAAAAATAAAAGTTAGACTCAGTATGTTGAGTAAAAAAAGTTTTAATTTTTTTAAAGTTTAAAAAGAAGTTTGCATTCAATCGAATATTTTGCAACCATTTTGATTTAGTGATTTGCGTCGTAATTTAAAAATTTCTTTTTTTGCAGTTTTTTGACTTAATTATTTTTTATGTAAATATTGCACAGTATAATAATTTATTAAAAGTTTGAAGAATTTTTGTTTTAGTTATAAACGGCTTTCTAGACGACTTTTTAGGGGAAAACCTTGCAAAACTGACATTCAGCTACATTTTAACGCTTACATTTCTCTGGACATTGAAGGGGCTTTGCGCAACCATCTATTCTAATTAATTTAAAAGGGTCAGCAGTCAGCTAATGCTGCAGCAAGTATTAAATTTAACGCAGTTTTCTGCTCGAGCAGCGGCGTGAAAAAAATTCGTGAAAATTTTAAAGAACGATTTGCATAAGGTTAATTACGGTTTTATTTTTCAACACGTTTACTTTTTGTTTGATGAATCTATTTTTTTTTTTATGAGTGACGTGCAAGTTTTAGACTCTCAAGTTTATGTAATTTCTGTTAATAATTATATATATATTTTTTTTATTGTTAAAAAGAATGAGAAAAAAGCATCTGCCAAAGTCGTTTACTTTTATGTTTTCGAAGTTTTATCGGACAACTTGAAGGAGCATCAGTTCAAGGATAGATGAACGGAATGCGGCGATAATGATCAATTTTTAACGTAATCAACTAACATGTTCTACTCCCCATCCCACCCACTAACCCACTCATCTCTCTGCCCCCCCCCCCCCCTTTCTATTCCTCATCTTATTTAAGTGTATTTTATTATTTTTCTCAGATTCGCGCAGGTGAAATCGTGGAATTTTTTTTTATTCTTCATTCTTTCTATACTTCTCTTTTGGTTTAAATTGCAATTTTAAGTAGGAATTTTATGATGTTAGGTAGATATAAATATAAAAAAAAGGTCATCTAGCGAGGTCAACCAGTTTTTCCTCGCTGTTGAAATACAAAACGCGAAGATGTTGAGTCTCATCTTGGAACAATATGGTGGTGGACGAGATGTACAACATCAAAAAGGAGAGGGTTGAAACCGTAACAAATTTTTTGGTTGTGGCGGATGGGCCGGATGGGGGGGTAGGTGGAAACGGAGGTGAGAATACGAAAACACTTTCTCACGATTCGAAAAAAAAAAAATAATAAAAATAAACTAGTTACAGGGTGCCATTTACAGTTAGAAAAATGATGGAAATGATGAGGAGGAAATTTTTGACGAGCGTTGAGACGGTTATTTTATTTTTTTTTTTAAAGTTTTTTAGTCTGGTAATTCACTCGAAGTGGTTATTATTTTTTATTAACTTCCTACTTTTTGGAACGATATTGGTATCGGGTTTTGCGCTTTAAGGAAGAAGCGTCTGCCGCAATAAATAATTAAGACGAAGAAGAACTTCGCACGGAAAAAAAATTCAATCTCGTTATGTACGAATTGCGTGGTATTTCTCATTCTATTTTTTTTTTTTTTTTTGTGTGTATGTGGCGTGTTTCGAAATAACGCTTTTCTTTTGAGGTAAATGTTAACGTGCTACGCTTTAACAGCGTAGTAATTACTATTATTAGCGTTAATTTATTAACAGGTTGGAATATATATATATTTTTTTTTTAATGGGAGGAGGGTGTTGGAGAGTTGAGTTTTATTACACTTTTAGAACGCGAGTTGACGAAAATAGTGCAAATTTAATTTAATGGTGAATTTGTATTATGAAATATTACTGTATAATTATTAGGAAGGAATTTATTAATTGAATGTAATTCTTAATTTTTTTTTTAGATGACTAATTATGGTTTACGATAAAAAAAAATTGTAAGATATTCGAAATTTGATTAGCTATGGTTGAAACAATTGTATTTCATAGGAAAGATTCAAATGATGCGAATTTTTGTTTTTTTAATTGTTAATTTAGATATTAACTTAGCAAAAAAATATATTCATATTGAGTGGACATGCTTTATTAAAACAAAAAGAAAGTAAGATAATTATTTTCGATAGTTATTTATGGTTCGTTGAATGAATTGAATAACAATTATTTAATTTGAGAAAAATAACAAATTTTTTCTCTCCTTCTCAAACGAAAATTTTTTTGTAACAAAAATTAATGCAGTATTAACCATTCATTTATTGAAGCAAACGACTCATTCCTAGTCATCTTTTAATTGAAAAAATATTCACTTTTATAAGAATTTTCTCAATGGAATGATAAATATTTGTAGGGTTTAACGTCATCAAAAAGGAATCGGTTTTATGTTTCAATATTTTGGTATGTATCGTATCTCTATAAGTGCTTTCATCCAATAAGGAGGTGGGTAGCTTTCCGCTTTATTAAAACAAGTATTTTCCGTAAGTCGGCAATAATTCTGTTATAACAATGAGTCTATGAATAAGAAGATGAACTAAGCTATCACATATTGAAAGTACAGTACATATGTACACTGTACAGTATACTAAATACCAATAGACTGTTTTGAATACCGTCCTCTAATCTCAGTAGTTTCAGAAAAAAGTGCATAAAATCGATTTTAAACAGCCTTACTATGAAAGTTTCGTGTTTATTAAAAAATTATTTTAAGTGCAGTAATTAATTTCTTATCAGTGGTTTAATTTTTTTTTATGGGTATACAAAAATGTAAGACGTTTTTGTGTACATGTCAGTTTTTGTTGTACAAACGAGTACGAGTCAAAAATCGCAGGTTTTAAGGAAGCATGTTTTTGTGAGAGAGAGAGTGTGCGCTGCATCTTACAAAAGGAGATTTATACCAATCATAGGTTCACTTAATTTAAGTTAAATTATACTAAAATGTTGATGGTAGTGCTTGTGACTTATTCCGTATAATCAAATCGAATAATATTGTTAAAATAATAAATTATTTGACTTATCTTGTTTCCAGAGAGCGCTTCTATGAGGGAAAGTACAAAATTTGTTCGGTTGACTTATAGTAAAACGCAAAAATGAGGTGTCCATTAACACACATATTATGCTCCTAATAGTACAAGTCAACGTATATTCTTCTTCCCTACAGGAAAATTATATTTTTAACATATACTATTTTGATTTCACCATGTTATAGGTGGTCTAAATACACCATTAGATAGAGCATATTCTATTTAGTATATGAGAAGTCAAACCCAATTTTGACAAAATTTGACTTGTACTCTTTTGCTCTAACACCCTAGATATCATATTAAAAAACATTGTAGTTCTAATCACTACAATTCTCAAATATTTTGGTTTCTCAGTACCGTACTGTAAATACAGTACCGGTAGTCGATATAGTATGCTAATAATTGCATGACGGGTGTAATGGCTGATCAGATCTTGTTTTTTTTTAACGGTTATTTAACTCGGTTTTATTAGTCAATAATATTTTGTATTGCAGACTGGTTGCTATATGGCCTAGTAATAAAAATTTATTTTATTTTTTTTTTTTGTTAACTTGAATGGAGGTTAAGATTTTGATTATGGTTTTCGGAAGAAACGACTATTAGTACCTATTTTCAGCGCTCTAGATAAGACTTTTTTTTTTTTTTGGTTTTATAAAATGATATTTTGTTTAAAATTTATTTTACTTCCGGGAATTAATTTATCAAAAAGGTATTGAAAGCGCGAGATTTTTGCGCTTTTATTTAATTCGAGAACTCTATTTTAGCGAAACTGGTTTTAAAAGTTAATTCAAAAAGAGCTACCGAAAAATTAAATCAAACATTCCTTTGATGTTGATATTCAATTTTGGATTTATTAAGAAAATAATGAGGAGATTAATAAAATTAGAAATTGAAAATTATGTGAGTTAAAATAATTCAAAAGGTTAGCGAAAACAATAATTTCTCCAATCAGCGCTCACAAGGTAATCAGGTGCAGTCAAATTAATTTTTTTTTAAAATTTAAATACAAGTTCAAAAAAAAATATTGTTAAATTTTTGAATTTAATCGCGATAATAAAATTAATGAATGTCGCTAATGAATTTATTTTTTATTTTTTTTTAAAATATTTATAGGGCAAATTTTTTTATGTCTATTTTCATGGTTTTTGTAGGTGTTAGCTGACCTAATCACTAGGAAATAATTATTTCATTGTCACCGCTAACCTAGATTTATGAGGTTTTAAATTCAGATGCAAATCTTGCGCAGATATTAAATTTAGTTTACTGCTACCATCATTTTGACTACCGGTAAGTCCAAGTTGAGACAAACCAAAACGAGTTTTAAAGAAAAATGCTGAGGAATTAATTTATGATTATTTTGTCATGTTTCGACCTTGTTTCAAAAAGTCGATTTAACTCTAGTAAATCTCGCTTACGGAGAAGTAAACTCGTAAATAAAAATTGTTAAATCGAGAATTAAGACGTTAAATCTCGTTTTAGAAACCCGGTGGTAGCGAAGTATTGTGTATAACTCGTTCGCCAGTTTGTTCAAAATAATACGAATAGGTTGATTCGTTTGAGTGGCAACGAATTTCCCAACCGCTTAATAATTAGGCTGAATCCTACGAGGAATTATTAGCTTTTGAAGAGAGAGAGGGAGGGCGGCAATGATTCGAGACGAAGATAATAACAATTCCAATTACATTGAAATCATCGATGTTATTCAATTAGTTTTGTCTGTAAGCGAATCAGACGTTTTAATTTACTCGTTATGTGCACACACCTCGTAGATAAATAACATTCCTTCGGGCAGACGAAGGCAAAAGTCCGAACCTGCATGATAAAAATAGAGTAAAGAAAGGATGGTTTTTAATAGTGGGTGGAAAAATATTTAGGTCGCCATTTGAATAAACGAGGCTTGTAAGGTGATGAAGACGATGGCAAGCGTGGAAGAGGGAGTTTTTTTTTTTTATTTTTTATTATTAATAGAAAAGTATTCGTATATGCTGATTAACAATGAAAAGTTGCATTTTTAATTTTGAATGACGTTCGCGTGAAGAAATGCTGCGAGACGAGGACGCGACTCGTCTTCTGCGAAGGAAATGACGTAAGGTTTGGGGGGGATGAGAAACGAGTCATCCGGGAAAGGTTAAATAGGATTTGATCACAGGTCAAACAGGTTGTTGGAAGTATTGGGCGGATGGAAAATCCGGTTGGATAAAATATTAGTCGAAAGTTGCGGAAACTAATAATTAATATCGTAGGTTTTTTTATTTTTTCTTGATCTTAATTTTTTTTTTTTTTTACGATATATTGCAAAATGTCGATACAAGGAAATTTGAAGGACATCTTATGCTTCGATATTAAAATTATGAAGTTTATTCTAGGTAAAATTATTTTCTTTGCAACAAGCTGAAGCTTAATAATTTTCATAAAGATAGTTTGGCCTCATTCTGACTGCCCAAACTTACAGTGCAGGTCCTCCAGAGCCTCCAAAGGTAAGAATCATATCAACTCCTGTGACATTATGTTCTATTTTGAACATGTGAAGCCACGTACTTTCACAACTTTTGCGTGTAAATATAGTAAAATATGGTAATTATGGCTATCTTATTAAATTTTAAATTTGTTTTCTATACAGCGA
Organism: Polydesmus complanatus; assembly: GCA_034692225.1. Taxonomy (NCBI): domain Eukaryota; kingdom Metazoa; phylum Arthropoda; class Diplopoda; order Polydesmida; family Polydesmidae; genus Polydesmus; species Polydesmus complanatus. Next base: position 22,506 of record JAQGAZ010000932.1, read on the forward strand.
ATATATTTTATTCTCCCCCTGTACCGTCAATTTCGTTGTATCGACAATTTACTACTTTGGTAATTTCTCTTTCAATGCTTTAGTGGATTTGCGAAGGTGGAAGCGCATTTTTATAATTGTCTCGACCTTTGAATGGAAGGAAAAAAGTGTGTTTTTTAAACTATTGTTTGTTGCTCTGTTTCAAGGCTTTTTATTAAGCTTTTCGTTTTGGTGATAATTTTATTATCCACGAATTTTTTGTTTATTTATATTTTTGTTTATGGATTTCACACCGCGACTTCATTCATTTGTAGGGGGAGAGGTTTGAAACAATCGTCCACTCCCCCTCGTCGGTACTCTAGCTCTCTCTGCAAAATTCGAATTTTGCTGGCTAATTCGCGCAGCTCTTTCTCGTTTACCACTTGAGGTCATATTTTATTACGAGCAATTCGCACGGTCTAATTTTGAATTTCTTATTCCCCCTTCTTCTTCTTTCTCGGACCACTTTAGATTTTTTTTTTCTTATTTTTTTCAATCTTATTATCATTATTTGGAATAATAAAGGGAATTGAGGATAAGTACATCTCATCGTGAAATACCGATATTATGAGTTTTAACTCACCGCAAGACTCGCCAACAGACGACAATCATATTATATGTTCTTTCCGAAATTTTGCTTTTGGAGAAAGTTTTGACGGAGAGAATTATTTTTTATTGCTATTATTTTTATCTGTTAGATGGTATTTTTGTTTTTAAGAGAACGGCTTCCCGTATTCTCCTTATGGTTGATTGCGACCTCGTTCGAAGCGGATTATCTTTTGTGCGCAGGCGTATAAGCTCTATGTGGCGGGCTATTAAAGGATATTTTGTGGTTACGTAATTTCGTGACTACCTATCGTAATATTTTTTTTTTATTCACGACCCCCTTTTCCCTAAAAAATAAATTTAGGCGACTCCAGGTGGTAATGGATCCTGAATACCTGGATACCAGGTACAATAGTTTGCAGGATTGATTTTAAGATTTGACGAGGACTTTAGGACCCATTTTTCTTATATGAAAAAAAATGTTTATTACCAACCTAATATTTCATTTTTACAAATTTTTATTATTTTACGGTTGCAGTTGGAGAGTTAAAACACCATTATTTTATACATGGTGTGAAATGCAACGATTTATGGTGTCATTTTAAATTACAAATGACGCAATTAAAATATTGTAAATAAATTTAAATTTATATATAAATTTAAATATAATTTTTGTTCCAAAAACTCTAATTTATAGTCATCGTTATCATCAGTCGGCAAGATTCACAACTGTTTACTTGCAAGGCAGTTTGTTTCAAAACTTGCTGCTTGCAAGCTAAATTCTGCTCTAGTTTCATTTGATAGAATTTTTTTCCATGTCCATTCATTCTAGTGTCAAACCAATCATAGAGAGCCAAAAAAATATCTCATCGGAAATTATTTTTTAACACGCAACAATTTTTTTTTGGATTTCTGAAAAATGACTTATGATGAATGACTTATGATGAATGACTTAGTACATTTAAGGCAATAAAAGCTAAATAAAACTTTAAAATAAATACAGTACATGTACCGGTATATGAAAATATTATGTGATCCAAAATGATTACATTCTTAATTTGTATTTAAATTATTAATATTATTACATGCGCTGAAATTATAATCTTGTATCAACGGTAAATGTACAGTATGTAGCTAATTAAGTTCTTCAATAAAAATTATTTTCAATAATACTACAAAAATGCTTTTGAGCATGGTTTTTATTCATCAATTAGCCTAGGGCTCGGAAATGTGCAAAATCGCTAGAGAGAAAAGGGGTGAGGTAAACTATTATTTGCGAACAGTTGGGGTTGTTTGTGTTTCACTTTTTGTTTGGATTTTTGCAAACTTTTATTGTTGTTTGGAAATTGGTGGTTAAAGAAGAGCACTTTAACGCTACCCACGCTAAAATTGATTACGAGTGTCAACTTTTTTAAATTTTCTATTGAAAAGGGGGGGGGGGGGTATTTTGTTTTAATGTTGACCAATGTTGTGAACGCAGACTCAAAACAAAGATACAGTATGCGATAAGGCAGGTGACAGATAATCCGGCTTCAGATTGTAATGCGTGTACATAGTTGCCTATTATCTGTGCCACAGCTTTTGTTCGGTGTTGGGGTTTTTATTTATTGTTAAATTTTAACTCTTGTACATTTTTGAAGTAAGAAGTATTTTCTTGTAAAAAAAAAAATTGATTACTTCTAAGTATTTTTTTTTTAGTAAAAGTAGGCCTATGTTTATATACGGTAATTTTTATCGATAAAATAAATCTGTTAAGTTTAAATGTTAAAACAAAACAGAATTTTTTTTTAGTTTTATTATATGAGTAACAAGTAATAGTGGATTTTATTTGTGATTTATTCTTTTTAATTGAGCCATTTAAGGATAAAATATGATGACATTTATACAACTTATAAAGTAACCGAAAAAGTCAAACTCAATAAGCGTCACCCAAAAAAATAAATCTTTTTATCAATGGGTGGTTCAGATAATCATTAATAAAAGAAAACTACTTTCAAACTTTCGTCAAACAAATAGTGTCAGTACTAAATTGGTGCTCAGTACAACAAACCTTACCTGAAGGTAGAATAGTTTATTATGGATTTTAATATTGAATGATGTGCCAATAACATTACCTGTTCGGTCTTCTAACACTACGTTATACCTAAAAATAACGAACTTTTTTTCATTGTTCCAAGAAAGACTACCTTCATTTCGATAAGTTGGGTAACAGACCAAAAGCGTCTCTCCGATTTTCCCATATTAATATTGCATTTCCAAAAGCCTGCCACCTCCACTACAAGACCATAACCACCTACATGTATATTTAAGCTTACAGCATAAAAATAATATTTGTCTTTTTAAAAAAAATTTTATTTAGAGACCACTTTTAGTCGGTCCCAACAATGGTCTCGGTACAGAGATTTTACTTTACAACGAATAAAATTATAATTTTCCTGAAGTTATATTTTTTTCAAGTTTTTTTACAGTTATTTTGATAATAGAAAGTACTTATCTACAATTCTTTTTTTAAAAAAAAAAAAAAAACGGTTGATAGAAGGACATTATAAATTTATGCAAAAAAAAAAAATTAATTAAAAATTTAATAACTGACAATAATATTATTTTTAGGTATTTGTCATTGTCACTTTAAGCGAGTTGTTAGGAAACGAGTACACTGCGTGTGTGTCCGCGCTTCTTTATTGGGAATATGATTACGTGTACTTTAAAAAGTTGTTTTCCTAATAACTCCCGCGTTGTTTACATTTTTGCAATTGCCTAATTTAGATTTTGTTAATTTTCTTCTTCTACCGTCTAACTAGTTGGATAATAAATTGCAAATTTTTGAAAGTGAAAACCATTTCGGTTCCGTCATATTTCAAATGACTTTTTATTCATTTAACTGGCCTCTTTAGCTCCCATTTTTTTTTTTTACCTGATAAAAAAAAAAAGCCTTGAGTATTTTATTATACACTTTCGGAGTTTGATGAGAAAAGAGAGAGAGTGAGGGAGGAGGGGAAGATGTATTACTTTTTTTCTCGTACCGATAGTTAAATAAAGTTGGCATGGTATTAAAAAATAAAAAAAAAAAAAAATGAGCGAAATTGAAAATGAAAAAAAAAACTAACAACAAGAAGAATAACAAGAAAGATAGTAATCAGCGAGGGAGGGTATATTTATGTCTCACAATTACACGCAGTTTGCAGAAGATGTCACGATCACATTCGAACTCTAAACAACCAGATACATTTCCAGACCTTATTCTATAATTATGTAATTGATATGGCAATTCACCCAACCACCCATCGTGACTTTTATTCCCATCCTAACAGGCGAAGATTAGATTTGATTAAAAAAAAAATAATAAAAGAAGATTTGGCTTATCTTTTATTTAATTTAAGTAGAATAAATACATTACATACGTTTACAATGAAAAATGTGAACGGTTAAACTGGTTTAGTTCCTAACGTGTTTTGACGTTGTTGAGGTCGAAAGGTGCCGGCGCTCACGTGACGTCAGGCAAGATGATGGCGCGCTAAAGGCGTTTCGCTTATCCACTTTTGCTTTCGGTAAATAAAGAATAAAAAAAAAAATTCTCGATTTTACGTTTTTGATGAATTACTGATGTTTTAATTTTTTTTTTTTTTTTTATAAGTTGTAGAAACGATCATGCAAATAGTGGGTGCGCAGTTTTTGGGTGTTTCTACTTTTGCATATACTGTACTGATAGACAAATTATTTAAGTAAGGAAGTAATTTAATAGTAGAGAGTTTGCGGTTTGGCTTTTTCCCTTGTTCTTATGCTTAAATCTAATGCTTATGGCGTCCGAGCGTGGACTTTGAAATTTATTTCTTCATTCACATCTGTGTAAAAATAAATTCTAAAGTCCAAACTCGAACGCTATAAGCATTAGACTTAAGCATAAGAACAAGGGAAAAAGCTAAACCGCAAACTCTCTAATGCTATAAAAACTGAGTTTAGCTAAATCTAGCTTTATTAAATTTCGATTAAACAATACGATTAATTGATGACAAAAATTAAATCAAATTTAATGTTGTATGGGTTGTAGTTACTCGGATATAACGTCATAAAAGACCGAGTAAATTATCTTTTTAAAATTTTGGCGACAACTAGCTTTATTAAATAAGATCAATATTTAAACGAGTTCTATAGTGTATTTGACATATTTTTTTTTTTGGAAGCTACAACGTAGATTTGGTGACATAATATAACAACTAAGGGGTAGAATTATTATGAAGTTTAAATTACTTGTGCCGACGATATACGAGTAATTACCGTAACTCTTCTATACGCGAAATTTGATTAGAAAACTCAAAATTTGAAGTTTTGTTATGTTTCGGTAAAAAATGATTTTTAAGTGAAAGTTTTGAAATGAGTTTAATAACTTTAATGAGTAGTGTAGTTGAAATAGATAACCTCAAATTAAGGTTTATCCGCATTTAACTTTCGGCGTTTTTCCATCAATAAGCGAAGATGCAAATATTTAATGTTTGTGTTTGAACCAATGATTTTCAGAGAGATTTATCTATTTTTTATTTTTTTTTTTTTTGTTGTTGTTGTTGTATTATTTGCATCAATATTATCTTGACGTAATTTTACTTTGATGCGGTTTCCATAACTTACTTAAATAAATATTTTTTTTTTACCTCAATGATACGGTTTTATTGTTGGCTCATTAGTATGCAGGGCGCGAAACTATTACGGAAAATGATCTTTTTAACAGAATTTTAAGGCGATTCTAATGAATTTCACGTACAATTATTTTTCTGCGTTAATTTCGTGAATAATGATACGCACATTTTAAAGTTTTTTTTTTTTTATATGTACCGGTAATAGGGCTGTAAAAATATAATTCGCAGTATTATTATTACGGTATGTCTGATTTTTTTTCTTTTTTTTCGCGCCGTTAGCCGGAAGATTTTGAACGCGATTTAAACATTTTGCAATGCAAATTTTTTCCCCTCTTTTTTTTAAAAAAATAATGTTTCTAAACTAGCCTACATAGTTGTTCTACGAAAGAAGGAGAATTTTTTTTTAATACTAGAGCGTTGCTACATCCTTTAGTAGCATTTTCTAACAGATTTTTTTTTGTTGTTTATCGTTGAGAAATCCAAAAAAAAAAATTAAAAAAATAGTTATTGTGTTGTTGATGAAGCGTCAACTGAGACATTGTGTTTGATCTTAAAACTACAACAATTTCTCTTTTGATTAAATATTTTTAAGCTTGAGAGACAAATTTATTTGTGCTATATTCAATTTTTTTTAACGCGGTTTTTTATTTTTTTATTAAAAAGAGGAATTTTGCAAAAACGGACAATTGTTTATTAACTTTTAAAAAATTTTTTGTTTTTTTATTAATATTTTTTAAAATGTTTTAAAAGTTAGTTATTAATTTTTCTTAGATCACTTTTATGTTGCTGTTGCGTTTAATATCCTTGGTTTTTCCCCAGCATCTAATGGAATGACTCGTTCGTACGGCTGAATAACGTCGTCGTGAAAGAGATCTTTACGCATTGTAACGAAGGATTAATTAATAATGTAAATTTATTTTATCGTCAAAATCTACGCTATACTGGTAATAGTTTTTATATGAGAGATTAACGGGTGTTTTTTAAAACTACTTTTCGCATATCGTTAAAACAATTAGTAATATGTTGCTAACTTTTGCTGTCATCGTTTGAAATAGCGATCTTTTATTTATTTGACGAATTTTGAAAAGGACGTTGACGATATTAGAGTCTTTTTTTTTTTTTTTTATTTCTTAATGAACATAAAATAGATGCGTCAGTACATTAAAATATGAAATAAATTTACAGTAATCAAAATCTGCAACGAGAATATATTACCGGTAATTAAAATGCAACCCTTAATTTTTTTTTATTATTGAACCTTTATACAGTATAATTTTTTTTTTTTTTGTTTTTTTAAAAGCTAAAATATTTGTTCCTAAAAAATTGTTTACATGTAGTTTTTGCTGAGATTTTTTTCTTCTAAATAAATGTGTTTTAATGATTTTAGTTTTACAAGGTTTTTACTGTTTTATTTTAGCAATTTAGAACTTATCTTTTTTTTTTTTTAATTTTGTGTATTTTATGTTTTTTAATATTGAATTCGATATTGAAGATTTAAAGAAGCTCGTGCTTGATTGACTCGTAAACGTAATGGATGGTTTTTTTTTTCAGCTCATAATATAATAAGATGTTCGATTAAGCGTTGTCACGAGTTGCTCACCTCAAAACTCCGCCTTTGCAATTTTTTTTTTTCCGTTTTTTTTTTTTTATTCCTGAAATAGTAAAACTTAACATGCAAGATGCTTAGACCTTCTCGAGAAGATGTTAGCATCGTAAAATTGAAATTATCTTCGGTTTGTGTAAGTGAGACACAGCGAACAGTATTTTGAGAGCACACTTGGATGAAATGCATGTTATACTGTACGTGCTACAGTTTTACATCTTTCAAATGCAGACAAACACTTATTAAAATGTGAAACGAAAAGTGATGCGGTTTTTAAGCGTTATGGGTAATAAAAATAAATTAAAATAATAATTAAGCGGGCTTTTGGTGCATTTGAGCACTTTTGAATTATTTTTTTTTTAAATGAAAGCCAAAATTTCATTTTTAAAAGCAGTGTTCCACTTTTTGGCAATTTTATGCCGATTTTAAGGTTTGCTGCCGTCACCAGATTTCACGAAGTGTTTAAAAAAAGAAAAAAACAACAGACGAAATTAATCTTCTGCGCATGCGCACATTATTTTTTAACCTCGGTTTTAGTTTTGCTCTTGTTTCAAAATACCTGTTGTTGTTTTTATATAAACATTGTTAGAGCAAATTCAATTTCGTTTAGTAAATCCTCCTCAAATTTCGCTCATGCTTTCATATACAGTACACGTATCACTGTGACGTCAAATTTTATTTAATAAGCTTACAACTCATTTAAAAGTAGAAATTAGTTGCTATTTCAGTATAGATTAGAATGGTTTTAGTTTTAATCACATTAAATTTTGGTAAGCTTATTTATTTAGCTTGTGAAAGTATAGCTGGCGTTTTTTCAGTTATCCGGTAGGGTCGTTTTTTTGTGGCACACCGTGTATTACGCTTAAAGTTGCCGTTATTTTTTGTGTGAAGTATTTTAAATTTTATTCATTTTAAGATTGTTGTATTTTTTGCCGAGATATTTTGTTTCTTTTATTTTAATTTTCGATATTTAATAAATGGTAAGCTTACCGTAAAAAAAATAAACATTTAATTATTGGGCGATAATTATTCTTTTAGAAAAAGTTGATGACATTTGATTATTTGTATACTTTCATCACATTTTTCTAAATTTATAGCAGTTCCTGGTTTTAAGGCGGAATTTGCTAAAAGTATTATTTTTGTAAACAAATATTGCTCATGTACGTGAGCGGAAATGACGATTGCGCAATAGCCATTTTTTGTTGTTGTTGTTGAATTTACCTCCACGGAGATTTAGTCAGCTTTTTTTTTTTGGTGGTTGTTTTTTTATTATAACTTTAATCACACTTGTCAGGTAATAGCTATTCTGATATTAGTCATTATAATACGTTGGTGGTTGGTTTTTTCCCCTCCTCTTTCTTTTTTGTACTTTGCACGAGATGCGAATATTCTAATGATGCCAAAACAATCAAAAAATTGAAAAATCTATTTTTCTATACATTTATCTTCTTCCATTCAAATTTGGACGTTTTTTTTTTCTTTTTCTTTCAGTGTTGATTTTATGTTTTTTGTGCGCGCGTTAAATTGAGAAAGAATAATCCGCCATTGTTTCTGAATAATGCTTTGTCCCATTTCCGTTTCTACACAACCTCCAAATTGTTTAATTAATCTGAGAAAATTAATTAGCAGGTTTCGGAAACGATTAGAGGAATCTAGATTTGTTGAACGATTTGATTAAAAAAAATTAATTAATTAATCGTGGAAATATGGATAAATAATTGTTTTCCATTTGTTCAAAATAGTTTCGAGAATTTTTATTTATTTTTAGGAAACATTATCCGAGGGGTAAAACTTAATTTAAAATAAGTACTGTACATGTACAAGTTTTTTTTATTTTTATTTTTTATTATTACTGTATTATGATTTTTAAACTGAAGATTGAGTAAATTTATTAAGGTCAAAAACGATATTATTCTATTTTATTATTATTATTTAGGATTTCAAATGTGAATATTTTTAATCGATATTTTCATTAAAGAAATATTGAAGGCGGCGAATTAGTTAGTTTTATAGTTGGCGATTTAATAATATTTTTCCCATGTGAAATGAGCGATGAATACTTAATACTCGGAGTATTTGATTAAAATTCGTTCTAATTTTCGATGCGGTTAACTGTAATTTTTTTAATTAGAAAATATTATGAATAAAATTAATGGACGTTTCATCTTAAAAAAAAAAAATTTTATACGCTAAATAAAAATGTATGTGTGTTAATTAATTATAATTATCCAAGCATGCACGTTGAGGACTCACGATCCTGCTCCATTAAATAAGAATACTCGCGCGGTGACCTACTCCGATATTACGATTAATGCGAAACTGTACTTTACGTGCATAAAGTAAAGGATTTCTGATCACGGATTACCTGACCGACGTCATTTTAGGATGAGATCGGAAGGTGGAAATGTGGCGTCCTCTAGTAATATTTTGCTGCACTCTTAAATCTGAACGGCACAAGTTCTTTTTCCCCTCTTACATTTGAACGATTTTATGGTACATAGTTCAATTTAAGTTATATCCGTCAAGAAACAATCATTATTGATAAAAGAAGATTAAGTTTTCAGGTGTATTGTAAATTGTTCCGTTTTAAGGATGGGAGTCTTAAGGGATACTTGCTTCATGGTCTTTGGTTTTTTGGGTCTTGCTATGTTAATTGATTAAAAAATTTAATGTTAAGGAAATGTAAGCTATGAATTATTGAAGTTATTACTGTTACCACACATTAAGAAATTGGACAATTGTCGGTTTGGGTTCTCTGTGGTTTAATGCTATCTTCGGAAGAGCGCGTCAAGTGAGTGTGTCAAGTGTCGATAATAATATAAGACGTGGTCTCATATAAATTCTTGCCTAAAAAACGCATACTGTCAGGGCATACAAATTTTTATTAAAACCTTATCAGTCTATCACTACTTTTATGCCATACCGTGCAAAGCAAGTTAAAAAGACTATTGTCTCTTTTGCCGCCACAACTTCAAACGACTTAACGATTTCGTACGTGAAATAACATTATTTCAAGTGTACATGTACTATCGCCATCTATTGCATTTAACCGCAAACTTAATTGTAAACACAAATTTGGTGGGAAAAGCTTGATGATTTTAAACCATGAAAACATTAATTAATTTATTTCACTAACTATAGAATATTAGATTAGAGCAATAAAAAAGTTGAGCAAAAATCCAACTGTTTGAACTTTTTCGCAGATTTTTTTATTTTATTTTTTTTATGTCTGCTCTGCCGTGCCCGAGAAACTGGTACAGTACACGTACTATATGTAAGCACATAGCAAATTATAATTGATCATTTTAATTTTCAAACGCACTTGCTCACAAATATCTAATCATGAACAATTATTATTAATTTTACTAGCGGTATGTGTTTAAATGTATGATTCCTTTGGATGTGGATCATATTATAATCGTGAACACTTTGTCGAGACTAGTGCACGGGTGCGATTTTAAGAAATAGGAGTTATAATAATGCAGTACAATGTACTGTTGTTTTTTTTTTTAAATTACTAAGTATGATTTTAAAAAATTGTAATTTAATAATTATAAGAGAATATTTTCCGTAAAAGATTTTCTAAAAAAAAAAAAAAAAGTATCTCATAAAAAATTAAATTTCGATTGACTTTTAACGATGATAAATCAGCATTTAATCAATTTAATAAAATCCGTGCATTTGGAAACAAAATAATTAGGGAATTACATTCTACATACGAGTATAATAGGCAAAATTGATAGATTACTGAATTGAAAGCATTTTATTTCTTTGTTTTGTAGAGTGATTCGCTTTCACACAAAACTTTTATTTGGTAGAGAAAAGTGTATTTTCATAAAGAAAAGAAACAGCACAAGCATACATTTATTTTATAAAAATCTTTATTTTTTTATTTTAAGTTCTACCTTTACATATTTTGTAACGAAATACAGTATTTTTTGTTGTGTTCCTTCTAAATTGATGCTTGTTCGTGGGGCTTACGTATTTTTTTTTAAAGGAAACAAAACTTGTTTCTTAATAATTATTATAATAGTAATGTATAAAAGCTTGCTTAGTTGAATGGGAGGCATCGTGAAACAATATTATTATAGTTACGGTAACGGATTATATATATTGATTTATTGTTTAGTCACTTGCGTTGCAACCAAAAATAAATGAGAAACCGGCCAAACTTTAGCTAATTGCTCTGTATTCCTCTTCGAAATCAGAGTTACGAAAGTCTAAAATGTTGTTGATATTCGATTCTACGAAATTAGAGAATAATACATTTTTTTTTTGGTTTGTAGAAATAGTTTTATTTCTGAATCTATTAATTATTTAACTTTTTAAACAATGATCAACATGAACATTAAAAGTCACATAAATTTTACACATACGTACGGACAAACAATTTAACATTTAAGACAAAACAGGCTGTTGCCAATAAATTAATTATTAAGAGTGACTTTAATAGAAGAAATAGTCGAACGAATGGACTATTTAGTATCCACCGCCTCCTTTGCCACCGCCTCCGTATCCTCCTCCGCCGCCGCCGGAGCTGCCGCCATAACCTCCACCGCCGCCGGAGCTGCCGCCATAACCTCCACCACCGCCGGAGCTGCCGCCGTAACCTCCACCGCCGCCGGAACTGCCTCCGTATCCTCCGCTGCCGCCGGAGCTACCGCCGTATCCTCCGCCTCCGGAGCTGCCGCCGTATCCTCCTCCCCCACCGGAGCTACCGCCATATCCGCCGCCTCCGCCGGAACTACCACCGTATCCTCCTCCTCCCCCACCGGAGCTACCGCCATATCCGCCGCCGCCGGAGCTGCCGCCGTATCCTCCTCCCCCACCGGAGCTACCGCCATATCCGCCGCCGCCGGAACTGCCGCCGTATCCACCTCCTGAGCTGCCACCGCCTCGTCCGCCGCCGCCGTATCCTCCTCCACCTCCTGAGCTGCCGCCATATCCTCCTCCTCCTCCTGAGCTTCCGCCATATCCTCCTCCACCTCCTGAGCTGCCGCCATATCCTCCTCCGCCTCCTGAGCTACCACCGCCGTATCCTCCTCCGCCCCCTGAGCTGCCACCACCGTAGCCTCCACCTCCACTTCCTCCGCCGCCACTAGCATAGCCGGCGTTGATGGCTACAACACCGCACACCATGAGGGCACATAACGACTGCAAAACATAAACAAAACAATAATAATTATTAAAGTTTTAAAGCATAAGACGATCGAAATTTAAGTTTGTTTTGAATTTAGGATTAAAATTATTTTAGTTATTTGCCGTTAAAGATAGCGCGACTTCGGCCGAGAGATGGCTGAAGTCCGCATTAAAAGCTCAGTTAAAATTTTAAGCTCTTCGGTTACATAATATTTTTTTTTGATCGGAAAAGACAGGCATATTGAATAGTAGTAGTAGTAGTACTTACCAAAATAAGTTTTCCCATTGCGAGCAAAAGTTTTGAAAAGTTCTGAAATGTTTTTAGATGCTGGACTCGGTTGAGTTTGATTTCTTGGATCTGAATCGTCGGCTTTTATACACTTTCAAAAGTCGGCCAACAACAACAGCCACTGAAAGCAAAAAAAAAAAATTTAAAAGAAAAAAAAAAAACCTACGTTTTCTTTTCTTTTTCTTGTATCACCATTTGTGCGTCTGGCAATTAGGCTTCTTTAACACCGTCCCCTTCACTCCCCACCCACCTCCCTCTCTCTCACTCCCTCCTCCCCCCTCATCTAACCTACCTATCTCTCTCTCTATTCAATATTTTAGTTTTTGAGGTTGAAGTTGAGATGTCTCATCTATCTAGATTGGGTGAAACTAGGAAAGAAAAAAAAACGGTTTTATGATATGAGGACAACTGATTAACTGCATAATAAAAGTCAATCGAAAAATAATGAACGTTTGAATGGTGTGTTTTTTTTTTTTTTTTCTCTTCAAAGTTCTTAAAAGATTTTTCGTAATATATTTTTTTAATATACCAGTACTGTATTTAGAGAAAACAAACTTTCACTTTCAAACGGAGACCTAGATTTGTTTTGCTTAGTATTTTTTTTATTTTTTTATTTTCTTAATGTTTATTTAGTTTGGGTGACCCCAGTTACGACTTGTTCGGATTGGGGAAGTTTAACTTTTCCTCGTGTTGACCACATAAAACTTTCTACAGGTCATTCTCACAACAACTTTGTTGTTTGTTTTTTTGCGATGATCTTTAGCAAATATCTCGGAGGGTAGTGGCAGGTGATATGAAAAATTATATATGTGTCGTTTCACCGCCTTAATAAGGAAGAGTGATAAAAAGTTATTTGCCAGAAGTAAATTTTGTAAATTTGTCTATTAATTATATGCATTAAATCTAATTTTTTTTTTTGGAAGCGAAATTTGCGGTTAATTTGACTAATGCATTCTGTAGAACTTAGAATAATAATGATTTCATTCGTCATAAAAAAAACATTAATTTTATTTTTATTGCGTCAAGTTTTATTTTACTTTTTTGTTGTTGTTGTTGAAAATATTAATTAGAAAAAACAAAAAAAAAATGATGCGTAACAAATTTACTCGGTTAAAAATATAATTATTAATTTTTTTTTTTTGAAAAAGTCTAGGAGCAACATTTTTATCTTTATTATTATTATGTTTTACTTTTCCATTAAGTTTTTCAATTATGGAGATTAGTAGCGTATTTATGCAGCAGTCATGTTAATCAGATTAAACATACTGTAGTAAGCATAACGGATAGTAACTGTTAAGACTGGTTTTACACCATGTTTTTTAATTAATTATTTTATTTTTTTCGTCTTCGGTTTCATGTTCTTATACGTAGATAAAATCATAACAGCGTTAGAATTTGAATACGGTTTTTTAATTTTTAGCACCTAGTTGAATTTTGATGGTGAAATAAAAGAGTTAAAAATAACAAAGGGATGTTAATTTTATTTTGACTTTATTTTATTATTATTATTTTTTTTTTTATCAAGAAAATTAACTAGTTCAAAAGAATTTCTGTTAATGCGATGGCTCATTTAGATGTCGCGTTTAAATGATTTTTCAATTGTGTACTGGGTAAAAATAAGTTTGTTTATTATAGAAATTTGCATGACTCAACTCGTTTTTTATAGCTTTTTTTTTGCGTTTGTTTTAATTGCAACGTCAATGATTTCATTCTTTTGCGATTTTTTATAAAACGAATATAGACTCATTATTTTGTTGTTTTTATTTCAGCTTTTTTTTTTTGTTTTTAATTTACAGTATACCGGTATACAGTATTATGTAACTTTTTTTTTTTTGGTTCCAATTCTGTTATATCATTAAAAGAAGCTTACTTTAAGTTAAACTATTACTATCAACCAGAGAGTTAGTTGAAAAAAAAAATTTATTATTAATAATTATGTTAAGTGGTCAGTGTTTCGGACACGTCATTTTAACTGTCCGAATGCCGAGGAGGCGCATTCGAAAAGCTTTTAGTATGTCATTGCGATTTGTGGCTATTAGCGGTTTACCTGCGAGCTAAATGGGTAACGGTTGTTTTTTTCACTTTTATTTATTTTTTTCGTTTTTTGTTTTTGCACCCAAAAACTAGCATCACTTTTATCTTAAAAGATTAAATTAATTTTTTTCCAGGTTAATCCTTTTTTTGTTATTGATTTTTTACGCTGATAATAATTATACCAGATAAGAAATCTACGCTTAATTAATTAACCTTATTCAACGACAGTAAAATAATAAATACTAATAAGGATATATTAAATTTATTAATAGACGAACGGAAACTTAAAAACACGAGAAAAAAAAATGATTATCTTAAAAAGTTTATCTTTTTTAAAAACAAAATTTAATGGTTGGAGAAATTGAGTTTAGTAGAATGAAACTTTTTTTTTTTTTTTTTAAAAAAAAGTTCAAGACAATATAAATAAAAAATGAGTATGTGTATCATTGCAATTAATTGATCGCTTATTGTTTCTTTACCGAGAGGAGGCTGCTTTTTTGGATTCATTCTGTGTACTAATTACGCCGAAAAGCGTGTTAAATATAAACACAGACGCTATTATTACCGTCAACGTTTTTTTTTTTAACTTTTAAGAATTTTTTTTCTCGTACTTTTTAAACAATACAACCTCGATTCACACACGGATTAACCTTCCTATTTTAAAGTATGGACACAATAACAGACGGATAAGACAAAATAATAATAAAAAAAAAAGATAAATAAATATAAACGTATGGTATTTATTTTTGTAAGTACCGGGGAAAAGTCAGTCAGCTGTTTGAAATGAAAAGGTGTCTTAATCACGATTTTATTCAACTCTGACACATTTTATTTGTGCCCGAACAGTTTGTTGGAAAGTTGTTTTTTGTTCTGCTATATTTTTTTTAGCGTTTAGTTAGGGGGAGGGATGGGGGGGGGGGTGGAGGGAGAGAAAAAATTATTATTGGTTGATTAAGAAAAAGGGGTAATCCTCAATTTGGCTGGGATTTTTCTGATTATACAATGTATTTATTTTTGTGGGGTATTATTTTTATTTATTGTTTACCCCCCTCAGCTATTGTATTACGAGGTGGATGACGCATCACATCTGAATTTGCATGAATTTTCAATTTACTTTGGGTGGAATGAGCGAATTTGTGTCGATACATAATTGCGAACCAACTTTTTTTTTCTCTCTCTCTCTTCTTCGCATCGACTTTTTTATTTTTTTAAAATGGCGGTGGATTTTTATTTATCGAATTTTTTATTATACATGTATATATAGTTAGTGGAGCGCTTAAATTTGAATTTTTAATGTAATTTAATTTTTTTTTTTTTACTCCTTTAGCGTTTCGGGTTTTCGAAGTGATTGTTGAACTGTATGGTCAGACGTAAAAATCAGTCAGACATAAATAGAAAAAGTAAAAGGGGGATAGATGATAGAAACCCGGAAAGTACGTGCAACGAATTTCGATTTCGTGCGATCTAATACTGTAATGCATTAAATTTAGAGTTAGACATTACGAAACGTGGATTAGTTAAGTTTCGTGGGAATCGTAAATTTTAGAATTAAATTTTTTTTTTTTATTTTATGAAAAAAAAAGGAAAGAAAATTTTTTGAAAGTTTGAAATTGCAAATTTCTCTTATCAACGGGGAGCTTACAAATCTAAGCTTGCTACGGCGAGTAAGCATTATTTTCATCTGCTATTTAATTTATTTAAAAAAGTTAAAAGTAAATTACTGCATTAAAATAAAATGCTGTAGTTTTTTGCAATTTTTGAAAATTTTATTTTTTGGACAATTTAAATATTTCTTAATAGAATTTCTACATACTGTAATTTAATTTATAGAGTTTTTTTTTCTAGAATAAGGAATTACTTTCTGGTGAAAAGCATTTTACATGTACTTATAATAACTTGATGCATAATCAAATGATGGACAATAATAAAAGATTATTGTATGTCATTAAATCAGCAAAAAGAGGTCGCTATTTGCCATTTTGACGATTCATCCTTTATGTAGATTCGTCCGATAAGTAGATGCATAACAACATAAAGGTAATGTACAGTAGTTTTTAGCTCCCTATTAACAGGTGCAACTAGTATATTATCGTAGCTAGTGGGTTTGCAGATAGGGTCTGATAAATAAAGGGATTAGAGAGGGGCACGCTTTGTTAAAAAGCTTATGCGAGTATTTTTGGCTAAAAATGGAATAGAATAATTGCTATCTTGCGATTAATTACAGTGCAAATTCAACCTTTTTCTTGAGTGTCTGCTTACTTGTTTTCATTTTGGAACCGATCGTTTCATTAATTATGTTCATAAGAAAATTCATATGGGTTTGCTTTCATTTCGTTACACTGTATTATATCGTCATTGCGTCACTAGACGACAATGAATTTATTTTTATATTAAAAAAAAATGTGAGGATGATAATCAATTTGTTTGTTATTTTTAAAAAAATGCGTAATTTAAATTTTTTTAATATTGAAATGTAACAAATGATTCGCATAAAACATTGATGTGGAGCAATATTTGAGAGATAGTTTGTCTTATTTTTTTGGGCGTTGTCTCAGACAACCTGAATTTTTGGTGATTTACTTCGAAACGTTTTTCTTCTTTTATACATTACGGTATACGGGGCAGAGGTATAAAAATCTTTTATCTTCAAGTTAAAAACTAATTACGTTAAAGTAACAGACATATTTGCCGTGTACTGAAATTAGAAAAACCCACGCTCAATTTCAGCTGAGATTTTCAAAACATTTCCTCGTGAAAACGTTGCCTGCTAACGCGTGCTGTTTTAAACGCAAAATTTACCGTATTGCATAAAGTATTAATAGGAATATATTAAAATACTGTTTTAATTTTCATTGTTAATATTCACTAACATAACTTTTATTTATTTTTTTTTTTTATCTTTTTAAAATTGCGTGTAGGCCTACTTGAATGCGAATTGTAATCAAATTTATCATCAAACGACACCAATATGTTTATTCACTAGGTCTACTAACAATCTTACGGTGCATTACTATATTGCGCTTTTTTTTTTTTTTTTTTTTTTTTTGATTGATAACTTCTGCTTGACCTCTTGAAACAAAAGAGAATTGTCATGTTCAACTTTTGAGATAGAGGACATTTTTTTTTAAAAAAAAATTTACCTCCATATCTATTTTAAAAGGAAGATAAAGGCCAAAAATGATATTACGTGCATTGTTAAAAAATCAATTAATTTAATTTTAAATTGATTAATATTTTGTTGTCACTGGATCTAGTTTTATTTAAATCTCGTTTTACGCAAATTTCAGTTTGTCATAGCATGAAATAAGTGAAATAAAACGAAAAAGCTTGTTTATTTAATACAGTACGTGTATATATATTTTTTTATTTTACTTTAGCGCTTTAGTTATTTATTTAATATTTTATTATTATTTTGCTTTAGAGTGCGAGTATGCGTATGCGTTTGTTATTATTTTTAAAGCTCGTTTTGATCTTGCTCTTGAAAGCAGATTTACCAAAATGATGCTAAAGAATATAGAAAATTTAATCTCGTTTTGTAAGATTTCTTTACTTGACCTTTCTTTAAATCTTTAAATACACTTTAGAGATTTATAATTTCAATTTCAACCAAAATAATTACAAGATTTTCAAATTTATAGAAAACACAGAACGTGAGGATTGTTTTAATTCGCACGCGGCATTAGTCAGCCTCTGCCGATTTTAAACTAAAGCCTGCTTATTATCACGTACAATTACCGTAAAGTTTCGTTGGATGGATCCGGGTTATCACTTTCATGATAAACG
This sequence comes from Polydesmus complanatus, assembly GCA_034692225.1. Classification (NCBI taxonomy): domain Eukaryota; kingdom Metazoa; phylum Arthropoda; class Diplopoda; order Polydesmida; family Polydesmidae; genus Polydesmus; species Polydesmus complanatus. The sequence continues at coordinate 40,549 of JAQGAZ010000932.1, forward strand.
ACGTTTTACTTTACAACGAGAGGTTCAACTCTAAAATGTAGGAAAAACCAAAAAAAAAAAAAAAACTGAGTTAGCATTTTTTTTATTACCAGTACCTTAATAATTACTGTTGTTTTTTTTAAAATTTGTTTTCTTCTTGTTCGTAGAAAGTGCTTATAATAATTTAGACAATTAAGTTTTGATCTAAATTTCAATTATCATTTGTATTATTTTATAATGGATGGCGTTAATGAATTACTATTTTATAAGGATTTAGTAGAGCACATGGTTAACTTTATTG
>JAQGAZ010000933.1:0-40816 GCA_034692225.1 Polydesmus complanatus
TGGGCTGTAAACGCATTAGTTATTTTACTTGGTAACGATACGCCCATATCAGCGCCTATAGTTGCAAGTTCAGTTGGGCCCATAGTCATTACATCGTGCATATATTCGCAGTACCCGTGATTATTCAATTGAGTAGTTACCGGTTTGGTATTTATTGCAACCGATATTTGTTTAAATAAAGTAGAAAGAGGGTCGCTGTTCATCATAACCACATTGTCAATGGTCATAAGGGCGCCATCTGTATGAGTAACTCTACCCTTTATAATCACTTTGATGCTATGGAGGTCTACATAATCGTTTTCATTGCTAGTTATCTCAAACGTAATATTTTCTTGTTGGGGGAGGTTATCCCCTATAGTTTTTGGATCTATAATCTCAACATGTGCATTTTTAACTTGCACTTGACGTTTACCCGCTTTAAAAAAATTAAAATTAGATTTTATCAATGCTGTATTTTTCGAACACTATAGGTCTGTTCGTTCCTAATAATGAATTAAATGCTTTTGACGTCACGATTACAAAATTTAATTTAATTTTACAAGCTTGCAACGAACGATTTTTTAATGAGAAACGGGATTGCGCACGCGCGGGTCCAATTCCCTAGTCAAACGCTTACCATCAAATTGGAATGGCTATAATGTACAATGCCAAGGTCGCCCACTGTAGCCAAAAGCTTTGAAGCAGACGAATTTAATTTATTCACTCCTCCTCGAGATAAGGAGTGAAAAAATTATAATTAATTAGTAATGATTATGGTAACGAACGCGATTAAATTTAATTAATTCATGGCAATGGACACTTTTTTGGAAAAAATTTAATTAATTACTAGGAACGAACAGACCTTATGGTTACAGCACTGTAGAAGAAAAAATAAAACAAGATTTATTTTAAAGATTTACAAAAGGATTTATTTAAAAATCGTGTAAAATCGATAGAGATCTTCAAGATTTATTTTGATCATATGACCAGTGTAATTTTGTTTTGTACCAACTAAAGCTATCCGAAAATCTAGAGTCTCCGAAAATAATTGTCTAATGGCATTTTTACAGGTAGGTACATTAATTTAACGAAATTGTCAATTTTAGACGTTATTAAATCAAAATATTGTTCATTATTTAGTGGAGAAGATTTACATTTTTTGACAAGGCATTAATTAAAGAGTGCAAAAATGGCGAAAACAAACCATTTGAAATCCTTAATGTAAAACAGTTTAATTAATAATACAGTACCAGAATCATTTATAAGTGATTAATGTTGGTTTAACTGTACTTAGGAATGTGAAATTACAGCGTGTAGTTCAGGAAGAGGTAGAATTATTTGCGGAGACTCGGAAGGAAACATTCATTTGATCAGTCGCGATTTGGAAGTAACTACTTTTAGAGCTTATGTGATTAATGTCACTCATTTGCATCCCATGAAACAAAATGGCATTCTGGTTTCTATTGGGGTAATTTTGTGAAATATTTGAGGTTTCAAATCTCGATTTACATAATTATTGTTTAACTTGTAAACATTTTAGGTTGATGAACCAGGTGTAAATCCGTTAATTAAAATTTGGAATTTTGATAAAGTAATTCCCTCATTTTTTAAAATAAGATTAAATTAGATATTCTATTAAAACTATTTTTTAGATTGTGGAAAGAACTGGCAGTCCAACATGTGTGAAAATAACAAGGGCTATTCCAGGAAATATACCATCGCACGTAAATAACGTTTAATTTGCATACTTTGTCTTATTATTATTATAAAAGTAATATGCTTTGAGAAGGTCACTGCTATGGCAGTCAATGATAATTTAATGGCTTTAGCCGTTGGGTTTGAAAATGGGAGTGTTGTATTATTCAAAGGTGATATCACCAGAGTTAATAACCGGTAACTTTAATGCTATATTTTATTGCTGCATTTTCAAAAAGCATTTTTATTTAAAGACTTTATGTATTTGAATAGATTAAATAAACCAAAAATAATTCATGAAGGCCAAGATCCAATCACTGGATTGACATTCCGAAATACAGTCAAACAAAATCATTTATTTATAGTCACAACTTGCAATTCTTATGCATTAAATTTATCAACGAAGGACAAAGATCAAAAAGTAGACGCTTAATCTTAATTAAGGATTTTAAACTGTTTATTTATAGCGTGTTTTTTTAGTTTCATTTAGATAAAATTGGTTGTGCAATAGGATGCACGACGTTGACGGATTTTAAGCAGGATAGTCTTCTAGTCATAGCTCGTAAGGAGGTGGTATTCTCCAAATTGAAAATGAATGGCAGACAATAAATTTCTTTATTAGGCGGTTTATTTTTATCCACCTGACGATCTCGGACCTTGTTTGGGTTTTGACGGAGATAAACTTCTCTTACATTGGTATAGAGGTTACTTGGTGATTATTACGCAAAATCCTCGGTCATCAATGCCGAATACAGCGTGAGGATTACAATTTTATTGAGAAATAATTTTTTAGCGGTTAACATTCAATCCTTTTTTAGAAGCGGTTCACATTTAGAAATGAATGTTGTCACGATCTATGACGTACAGAATAAATTCATTGCTTATTCTGCGCCGATTCCCGAAGTTGTTGATGTGGTTAACGAGTGGGGTTCGTTGTATGTTATTACTAAAGATAAAAAGGTATTAATTACTCTTTTTTTAAAAAGAAATTATGGCAGAAAAATTTACATTTTAACTATATTGTTTTCCAGTTGTATCATTTACCCGAAAGGGATACACAAAGCAAACTTGAGACTTTGTTTAAAAAGAATCTTTATGCATTAGCGATTCAGTAAGATAAAAATTGTAGCAAATAAGGATATTGTATTCAATTTTTTTTTTTTTTTTTGTCAGATTGGCTAAAGGCCAGCAATATGACGAAGATGGTTTAGTGGAAATATTTCGCCAATATGGGGATCATTTATACAATAAGGGTGACCATGATGGAGCCATTGCGCAGTACATTTTAACAATTGGAAAACTTGAACCGTCTTACGTTATTCGAAAGGTGTATAATTATTGTTGTTTTGTGCTTGTAAATGGCAAATTTTTGATTTTACATTTTAAATTAGTTTTTGGACGCCCAAAGAATTCATAATCTGACTGCCTATCTCCAAGAACTTCATAAAAAGGGATTGGCAAACGAAGATCACACAACTTTACTATTAAATTGCTATACTAAACTAAAAGATATCAATAGATTGGACGAATTTATAATGGCAAGTTTAAAAATATCGTATAATTTACGTTTTGTTAATTGACTTTTTAATTCAGACGAAAGATAGGGAAATTGATTTTGATGTGGATACAGCAATTAGAGTATGTCGTCAAGCAGGATATTTCCAGCATTCTCTTACATTGGCTGAGAAGCATCAACAACACGATTGGTACCTAAAAATACAGTTGGAGGATCTTAAGAATTACCATGTAGCTTTAGAGTACATTGGAAAACTTGATTTTGGAGAAGTACAATAATTTTTAAGTTAGTTTTTTATTATTTAATTTATCTTCTTGTCGCATTTTAGGCTGAACAGAATATGAAAAAATACGGAAAGATTTTTTTGAATGAAGTTCCTATTCAAACGACGGAATTATTAAAACGCTTATGCACTGACTATTTTCCCGCTGATAGTAATTTCTTAAATCTAATTAAATCTTTAATAACTTAATTTAAACTTTATTAATATTTCTTACTTTAGAGCCTCTTGTGAATGTTAATACTTTTGATGGTAAAATATTTAGTAATTTTAATATTTTTAATTTATTTATAATGTTGATCTAATTGCATTAGGTTCACGTAATGTGGAAGTTAGGCATTCATCTGCTGAGGAATTCATTCATATATTCGTGAATAACACTACTAAACTAACTGAATTTTTGGAACATATGGTGAAGGTTGGTAATACTGAGTGATTTTATACGAGTAAGTCAAGTTTATGACCGTTGTCTATAAATTAGGTTAAACCTAAGTGCAGAGGTTCTGTATATAATACATTAATTGAGGTTTATTTAAGAGAGTATCAGAGCAAAGATAATGAAGTAAGTTCACCTATTTTTAAATGTTAATATTATTTAATTTGATAATATTTTTTTGATTATTAGAATGATAAAAAAATTATTGATCAAAAAATAATGGATTTGCTACAACGTCCAGAAGCAGGTTATGATTTAGAACAATGTCTAGTTCTTTGTCAACTTAATAAATTTCGTCCTGGTCTGCTTCATTTATATGAAAGGGCTAAGTTATATCCGCAAATTTTGCGATACTACATGGATTGTCAAGATCATTCAAATATTATCCTCACCTGCAATAAATTTGGGTAGTTTGGGTTCTAACCTATCATTTAATTTACATATTAATGTGCGTTATATTTCGAAAGCTCACAAGAACCAAGTTTATGGGTTGAAGCTTTAAGATATTTTGCCAGAGAAATTTCAACCGATAAAGTTTATTTAAACGAAGTTTTGGCTGCCATTGAAAAGAAAAAGCTTCTACCTCCACTAATGGTCATAGATATAATGTCAAATAGTTCGACCATTACTTTAGGATCAATTAAAGTAAGAAATTAATGTTGATATACCTTTTTTTTATTTATTTTCATCAGCAAAATATTCCAGGAATATATTATTCGACAGCTGAATCAAGAAAATGGTCGTATCGCTGAGGACGAAAGATTAATTAAACAATACAAGGAAGAAACTGAAAAAATGAGACATCAAGTCGAGGAAATTAAAACAAGCGCAAGAATATTTCAAGTTACTAAGTGCAGTACTTGTAATCATACTTTGGAACTACCATCAGTGCATTTTTTGTGTCAACATTCTTATCACCAACAGTAAGGTTTAATTTATGATTTATTTACGTATTTCAATTTAATTAATTTACACTCATTTTTATTTAGTTGCTTTGACAGCTATGCTGATGGCGATTCTGAATGCATTGTGTGTATGCCGGATAATCGTAAAATATTTGATATTATTCGGGCTCAAGAACAAAGTAGAGATATGCATGATCAGTTTCACAATCAGGTAGATCAATTGACCTTTTTATTTTTACCACTGTATTGTAATGATTTAATTGCTTTAGTTGGAGAGGGCGGAAGATAGTTTTTCAGTGGTAGCGGAATATTTTGGAAGAGGAGTTTTTACAAACGTTACTTTAGTTCCTGAAAAGGTATCTAATTCTAAGCAAAAAGTTTCAATTAATTCTGCGATGGAACCCGTGGGATCTAATCCATTTAACGAATATAATAGACGACTGAATCCATTTGAAAATTAAATGTTTATTTTAATAATCAAATTTGGTTTTACATTGTGATTGAACACAATTCATTTCTTTCCACTTTGCATTTTCGAAAAGTTGGAACCTTTTGAAACATTTCCTAGATCGGAGTGAACGTTGGATGCCACTGAACCGCTAGAAACTCTTCCCTGGTTAAATCCTGCCGCTGTTGCAGAATATCCAGCCGGTTGACCACCTAAATAGAATTCTAATATTAATCTTTTAAGATTTAAATATTTATCTTTAATCCCAATTTTAATTTTTTGATATAGAAATTTAATTATTTAAACGACAAATTAGAATTTGATAATACTTTTGGCTCCACTGCTTTGATAGCCGGAAAAATTGCTTCCTGCTCTAACATTTCCTAAATCTGCCTGCATATTTGAAGCCGGTGTTCCTTGGCCAACTCCTCCATACCCAAATCCTGCTTGAGACGGATTGCTCATGATATAATGTTGTTAAGAGTTAATGGCTTAATGTCTACAAAGTTAAAAAAAAATTAAAGTTATAATTTTACTGAAAACTGTGCACGTAAATCGACGACGGATAAATGATAATCCGGAAGCTCTGTCAGTGCTGTTTATATAGAGAGTATTAGTAGGGGACTTTCCCGTATTACAAATGACGTCATTTGTTTCAAAAGCCAATCGGATAATTTTAAACTCGATGCACTGACAGATGTTTTGTAAACAGTTTTTGCGGGGAATTTTCCCTTAATGTTGGCATAATTATCATAGGCGTATGACTATGACGTAACTATGACTAACTTAGCAAATTCTGCACAATTTAAAATCACCAGAAAAATAAAATATATTTTGCGTTGTGTTTATAAAAAGTAAAAATTCCTTTATTTTTTTATAATAAAGTAATTATCAATGAATTTAAAAAAGTTTAAAAGTACATTTATCTTATAAATAATTTATACAGTACCAATTTATAGTCATAAAAATATAATAATGTTGTACATGTACTTATAAAAATGTGTTTTAGTCTATGCAAAAAGGCTAAAGTTCCTAATATGGAACTTAATTTTATTTTTAACTTTAACCTTAATTATAATTATTGTGCTGTAATTACATTATTGAGAGACAATTATTATTTTATTCCTTTTTTACAAGTACAATTTGGCCTTCCTTCTTTCCCTCCCCCCCCCCTCCCCCCCAAAAAAATGACGTGCCTGAAGTTACCACGAACAAAAAAGCTCAACATCAAACTTTCTATTGAAACTGATTTTTTATTTTAATTTTCACATTTTTTAAAAGGGTGTTTTAAGATCTAATTTGACAATACAGTCAATACGTGTATGCTTTGTAAATAATTATATCAGTTTGCAGCTGGAAGGAGCGACAGTTAAGAGAGTTCTGAAGAGCCAGAATGCCGCTCCGAATAATCTCCTATTTGTTTACAATACAATGGGTGGACTTTAATTATTTTAATTAATGCATTAAAGTATTGCCGCAATAAATTGCTGCCTGCTGCTGATAATAATATATTTTTAAACTAGGTGTCAAAGGTTAAAGATATAACGTGTCAAGATTTAGTGACCTCTATTAATTGAAGTTTGAATTGCTATTCCAAGGAATTTAATAAGCGATATGGTTTCATTTTAATATTTGTGTAACATTATTGTATTTTCCTCTTAACATGCTTATTTAGTAATTGACCGTCTCCTTGGTGTATTGATCATGTTAATTGGGGTGACCGATGTCCATAGGTTCAAATCAAATAATAATTAGATAATTACTTACGAGAACGTTCTTTATGCAAATGAGGGGGGATATAAAAAGGGAATGTTTTGAGTTGTTGAGGTCATTCTGATGAGACGAGATGGTCGAGTAAAGTTGTTATTTCAAGTTGTTAAAGCTGATTAAAAGTTATGTTTATTCAAACTACATTAATATTTGGCATTGTCACGTTTATAGCGATTTATTTCGCCAACGTTAATTCTGATGTAGACAATACAATTGTAACATTAGATGACTTAGGTAAAATAAAAGGATCTGTCTTACAAAACGAAAACGGAGAAGATTTTTTGGCTTTTCGAGGAATACCTTATGCTCAGCCACCTGTTGGGAACTTAAGATTTCAAGCAAGTTGCACGTTTTAAAACAATTATTTCTATTTATTTTTAATCAATTTTTAAGTTCTATTCCACATTAAAATTTAGAAACCAGTTGAAGTGGAATCGTGGAATTCCATTTTCAATGCAACATCTTACGGGAACGACTGTTTACAACCTAATTTGTCCGATAGTTCTAAATATTTTGGAGATGAAGATTGCCTTTTCTTGAATGTTTTTACTCCAAGGGTAAATTTCTAAAGTTTTACTCTTAATTGTTTATAACTAACAGGCGCAGGTATTAAATTTTGTTTATTATTTCTACTGGCATTATAATTATGTTAATAAAAATCCTATAAAAATTGATTTAATGTCCAGAATAGTAAGATTAAGGTAGGCCTTTACTACCAATAATAAATCTAATTTTGACGTTTTTAGCGTTCTGGCATTGATGACAATGGATGGTAATTACACTGTATAATAAAACTATAGTATCTATGGCAAAACCTACACGTCAATTTAGCTTTTTGCCAAAAGTAATAAGTACCGGTTTAAACAAATTTAAAAAAAAAAATTTTATTTTTTTTATTACAAATCTGAAGAATTTACTGGTTATCTTGAGTTATCGATATTTCATATGTTTGAAATGTTATGCAATTATTACAAGTAACCAATTAAAATATTATTTTAAATTTGTTTTAAGACATTAAAAGGCAGTGACTCCTGTTTAATGCCCGTCATGTTTTGGATTCACGGTGGATATCTTCTTGTTGGCTCTGGGGCGGAAGAAGGACCTGTAAGATTACTCACCGACGATATCATTTTGGTCACAATTAATTACAGATTGGGGGCATTAGGTAAAGGCTGAACGATCATTCATATAACGGCAATAAAATCTTAAAACAAATGATTTTAAAAAGGTTTTCTTTGCACTGAAGATGAAGAATCGCCAGGAAATTATGCTTTATTTGACCAATTGCTTGCTCTTAAGTGGGTTAATAAAAATATTAGAAAGTTTGGAGGAGACCCAACTCGTGTGACAATATTTGGGAACAGCGCTGGTGCCACTTCCGTAACTTTATTAATGTTATCACCACTAACTAAAGGTGATGTAGTCATGCTAGCAGTTTTGCAGTAAAATTCAATTGCAAATTTGCAATGACAAATTCATATAATTCTCTCTTTAGATTTATTTTCTGCTGCGATTGTTCAGAGTGGAACGATTGTTTCTGACCGTTTTGTGGAATATAAACCTCTTTTGCAAGCTCAACGGTTAGCACAGCAACTCAATTGTCCGTCCAACACCTCAAAAACTATTGTTGATTGTTTGAAATCCACGTCCGGTGAAACAATAACTACAGTTACTTCTTTAATAAGAAAGGTAGAAATGCTTAATCAAATATGCAATACCGGTAATTATAAATAGAAATTATAAATTTAATTTTCAATATTTTTAAGGGTGAAGATCTGAATGGAACATTTCCATTTCGACCAACAATTGATCAGCAATTTAGACAAGAGCCTTTTTTCCCAAACGCACCAAAAATACTGTTTTATGAAGGAAAATTTCAGAAAGTGCCTATTTTAAGTGGCTCTGTCAGAGATGAAGGACTGGAGTATTACTTAACATTTGCCAGAAATTCTTCCGGTAAATTAATTTTCTTTAGGTTTATTTTGATTTAAATTTTGTTTAATTTTATAAATCATTAAGTTGCCACCACTGAAGAAGAAGCTTTTAGTCGTGAGAATTTTAAGTACATTTTGCCTATTTTTGCGCAAGAGTTTTATCGAGATGCTGCAGAAGGATTGCAGTTTGCATCTGAAATGGCTGCAAATTATTTACCCAATCACCTTAAAAAATTTACCACGAGAGAATTAATCGAAGGAATTGTTGCGGTATAATTTAGCCTACTAACTTATAGCTTAAAAATTAATTTAAGAAATGATATATTAATTTTGTGATTTATTTACAGGGAATTACCGATCCTGCAGTATCGAGTTATATAGATTTAACAAACCATTTGATTGCTTTTAATGGCGTTCCAGTTTTTTCATATAAAGTAACTTATTCAAGACCTGATTCCCAATCAAAAGTATTTTACAAAAGCAATACCGCATTTAAATTCGCTCCTGAAGGTAATGTACCGAACTTTTATAATCATATTTTTTAAGTTTTAAAGCAGTAGTTTTTAATTGAAAAAAGAAAAGTGACATTTCGTTTAAAAAAATTTAGTTAGAATTCTAATTAAATTTTTTTTATTGGAAAGATTTGTATTCAATGGTCCCTCATGGTGATGAACTTCAATATTTATTTTCCCATAACGCAAGCGAAATTTTAAGTGAAAGGGATAGGAGAATGGTGAAAATAATGACAAGTTTGTGGACATCATTTGCAAAAACACGGTATTATTTGCGTTCAAGAGGTACTTTTAAGTAACTAAAAATTGTTTTATTTTCAGAACTCCATTATTGCCTGAAAAACTTTTAGGTGAACATTTTAAGACATTCACTCCAATGACATATGACAAATATTGTTATTTGGATATCAATCCAGATAAACCCGTTATTGTGGAATCTGAATTAAGTAACAAAAAAGAGTTTCTAGAAAAACTAAATCGTTTGGTTTTCAAAATGAACAACTACCAGTAGTTTAATACTTTACTTTAAATTATTTTTTTACATTATATTCATCTGGATTTCTAATAAAGTTTTATAAATTTAAGAATCAGAAAACCGAGAAAATATTATCAGAAATGATAATTATCTATAAAATATTATAACATCGGCGTTTCTTTATTACATAATTTACTACCGTACCTTTTCAATGGAAGGGTGTTTGCGCAATTGTCCCTCGGCGATATATACCCTCGCTACGCTAATGCTGGGACCCATTGGAAAAATATTTTAGACTTTTTTTTTTATTATAGGAGCTTATAAACGTTTTTATTAAATGAGGCGTGCCCAATTGCCTATAAGTTCAAGCTGTATAATTATATACAGTAATAATAGTTATAATATCTTTGGAGAAATCTGTATCCCCTGGTCATGCTGGTCACATTAAAATAAAGTTTATAAAACATAAGCTTAATAAAAAAAACCTGCTGGTTTCCAGACGATCGCAACCTAACCGGACAAAAATATTATTATGAAAAAAGAATTACCATAGTACGTTTTAACTCAAAAGTTTTAAACCTCATAACATTAAAAAAAAAAAAAAAGACTGACTCGCGACCCAAAGTTTGCACACCTCCCAAGTCCTGTCTTTAAAGCGGAGGAAAAGGACGGAAAATTACTCTTCAAAATTAGGTCGGTTTAAAAATCATCAGTCCTTGAAGTTCAAGATTTTCAAGAATGTAAATGCGTATGGTTACTGTATTATTGTTCTTTTATCTGTGATTAACACTGTAATCAATCAAACATCAAAATTCACCTCACTTTACCCGGCAGATCTTCTTAAAAAATGAGGTACCGGAACTGGTAGCTTATGATAATAGGAAGGATTATTTACACTCCTACCGTAGATATAAGAAGACAAGCAAGGTGCTTATTTTTTAAACCGTGCATTCTGATTTGCATCAGCTGTTAATCAAATTCATTAATTTTCAATTTCAAAGGTTAAGTGATCGACGCTTTATTAACATTATGCTTCTAATTATTGTACTAATATGTTGTTGAAGTTTGGAAATCATGGTCGGTCATCACGGTGGCTTCTTCTTTACGCCGTATTTGTTACATTTTGTGCCGGATTACTTTATTTAGGAATAATGTATTGCTTTACCTCGTGTAATGTAAATAATTTTGAATCGAAGAACCGCCACATTAATGTGGAAGGTAAAGTCGACGACGTACGGTGGTATTTAAAAATGTTTGCGAAAACGAATCCGCCAAAGGCGAAGATGTCAGCATTTTTGGTGATCCTAGTTCTGTCAACTCCTAGGAATATGGAACGAAGAGTTGCTATCAGACAGACGTGGTTAAAGGACGTTAAAAGCGACGTTTTGCATTTATTCGCTATTGGATCAACGTTTTTAGAAGTGGAAGAAAAGCGCACACTAGAGTCGGAAATTAGTCATTTTTCGGATATCTTATTTTTACCTAATGTCAATGAATCGTACACTAGTTTGAGCAACAAACTACTTCAATCTTTCAAGTGGATCGAGAGTAACGTCAATTTCGATTTCCTTTTAAAATGTGATGACGATAGTTTTGTGCGGGTGGATGAAATAGTTTCCGAACTCGAATCTCTTTCGAATAAAGAACGTCTTTATTGGGGATTTTTTGACGGTCGAGCGAGTGTCAAAAGAAGTGGAAAATGGGCCGAAAAACAATGGGTATTGTGCGACCACTATTTACCATACGCTTTAGGCGGGGGATACGTCCTCTCGTCCGACTTACTTCATTTTATTGCCATTAATAGCGGATATTTGAAATTGTATAAAAGCGAAGATGTTTCAGTTGGAAGTTGGTTGGCTCCTGTCGACGTGAGAAGAGTGCACGATCCACGTTTCGATACCGAATTCGTGTCTCGTGGCTGTTTCAATTCCTACTTAATAACCCATAAACAGAGCGTCGATCAAATGAAAGAAAAATACTGGTTACTTCAAGAAAAGGGCACATTGTGCGTGAGCGAACAGAGGACTCGATTATCGTACGAATACAATTGGAATGTTCAGCCGTCGCATTGCTGCATTCGAAATGATTCGAAAATTCCGTAATTATAAATTCTTTATTTTTATTGTATTGTGAAGTATACGCGTAATAGTTTCTACTAATATTTCTTTTCTACTCATTATTAAAAGATATTATTTTTTTGTACAAGAATTTCGAGTAATAGTTTCATTTTGGCAGTTTTCAGGTTTTAAAAATAGTTTTTCATGCTCGAAAATATTTTATACATAAATAACAGCATTTTTTTTTTTAAAGCATTTCAGTAATATAATCTTACTTTTTAAAAATAGAATGTACGGTAGTTTTATTTCCTTCTTGAAATTACTTTTTCTTTTTCTCTGTGCTGCACTTGGGACAGAACCATTTTCCTTTTGGTTTACTGGTCAATCCAACGCACGCAAAATGAAACCATTCAATCGGACACTAAAAAAAAAGTAAACATATTTTGTAAAATATTGACGAGAAAGTTCAATGGCGAACGTACGTCCTGATTGTCACACCCGATCATTTCTCCATAAGACACTTGATGGCAAAGACAATAAGTTGGTTCGTTTGGATCTACTGGCATATCCAAAACATCGGATGCGTGAGAAATTGATAAATTGTTGACATTATTAAATATTTCCGGTCTAAATGGTAAAACAAAATATATCATTTTGTGTGACTGTACTTGATCTTACTAATAATTGAGATCTTACTGAGCAATATTTTTCGCTTTTTTCTTAGCAGGCTTTGATTCATCGTCGGAAGAAATGGCTTTTGCTTTTCGCTTAACTTTTTCCAAAGGTGGTCGACCTCTTTCTATAAAAAAAAAAACAACGCAATGATTAAAATTATAATCATTTAAAAAATAATTTAAATGCGTAGAAAAAAGAAGTAATTACTTTTTGGTGCTTCTGAATCACTTGATGCTGCAATAGGTTTATCTTTAAGTTCTGCTTCAAATCTCGCCAAGTCGTTGTCAAGCCTTCGAATGTGCTTATCAACCTTTCATGATGGAAGACGAAAAAAACTTGGAAATTAAGATAGAAATGTTTTTACTGCATAAATAATTACCATCTCGTATGTTTGAATCGCTAGCTGAACTTTATCGTCGCCATATTCTTTGGTTTTATCAAATAGCTTGTCAATTTTTTCCAACTTTTGATTCTTTTTGTCGGCATTTAAATTCTTAACCTCTTTCAAATAGGTTTCCGCCAATTCATCAATTTCTTTTAAATTATCTGTAATAATTTAAGATTAATTTGCTACCTCTTTATTGGCATTCAAGTATCATTGTTGTTAAAACTTTTATGAAAACCTTGACTACGTTGATCCAATTCTCTCATCAACGTGAAGTTTCGCTGCAACTCACATGGCAAATTTTCCAAACCGGTAAAAATGGCACATAAATCTATTAACAAATCAATTGTATTATTTATTTTTATTTCATTGTTAAAATTAATAGGAAATGTTACTGTCGAGATACTGCTCCAGGAAAGCGTTAATGTTCGACATTATCTAAACAAAACAAACATTACAATAAATTGCACTTATCAAAAATAAATTATATCTGGAGAGCGTACCTATACTTGAAATTATCAGTTACCATAAAAGTAAAATTACTATACCTTAATTCCACTCCAACACAAAACATCATCGATTTCCAACTTTTATGGAATTGGAGTCGCAATTGCGCGCGCCATATTACCTGAGATTTACTATGGGATTTAACAATAAATCGTCGCGAGATTTATCTCATAGATTTACAAGAAGAGTGGTCGGAAGGCGACATCTACCGGCGAACTTGAATGATAAAGTTTTACCACGGTTTTACGAATGAAGAAAGAAATGGCGATGTTTAACCGCGCTTTTTATTTTCTAACTATCTCTAGTTTCAAAAATATTTTATTATTAAAATAATTATTATAGTCGAGTATGTGATACAGTAAGATGAAGGACGTTATCTTTAACATGGTGTTCATTCTGCTTCCAATCTTTTTCCAATGCTCTTGAGTGGTCCTGACATGCAATCAGCAGCAAAGATTCAATATTATTAAGGTAATTATAAAATCAATTTATTATTATTAGTTTTTGGATCATGATCATAATACTGTAATGGCATTGTATTTTACTGTTTGTGGGAATGTAATTACTGTACTAGGTAATCATGAGAATATCTGCTTTTAATTCAGGGGTAGGCGAAATAATTACTGGCCATTTAATAGCCTACAGTTACTGCATCAAGCTAGGCATTTTGGCGCAAAAAAAGAGAAATTCTCACAAGTCGATATACATTATTTTTTCCCCAAAGTTGAGGCTAAGTCAAAATATATTTTTTATTTATCAATACATTGTAGTTAAAATAATCAATTATTATTATGGCACATACGAGGAAATGCTTGAATTATTAGCGAGTCATACTTGTATAATTTTACAACATTTTGAAACATATCAATGCGGATGCCATAAATTGCTGGTAAAAAGGTTACCATAAATGTCCATTTTGTGTTTCTGCGTCATATGATAGGAAAAAGATGAGCGATTATTTGTTCTACATTCGCAATGTGGACAACTGTAAAAATTAAGATCTTGTACATCCTCTGGCGAGTCCGGCACCAAATCGCAATTATTAGTTTGAGTGGCCGCCTTCTTACCACAATTCACTACGCCGCAGTCTGAATAAATAATGTCAGCATTTCCCGAATTAATTTCCATATCTGTAGCAGCGGTTGGTTCCTCAAAATCTAACATTTCGGAAAGTTCTGAAATGGCTATGTCACCTTGCGCAACAGCTGTTAATTCCGACAGAATACTCGTACTCGCATCGCTCTGGTGAGCCATCGAGTTTGCACTTTTTTGGGCGCTTTTTACAGTTTTGGCGGGCAAAACGATATATTCGGGAATTTTTGAGGTAGGTTTCTTATATTTGCGATTTTTTTTCACCCGATCGGGTGAAATTTGTGTGGCTATTTCGCGCGTCTCTAAATTCGGCCAGAGAATTTCCATTGGAAGAGGACTTTGATTTACATTCTCCTCCGTCACGTCTTGGAGGGCAACGTTTTTCGCTTTGATCGATTGGACGATTGTGTCCGAAAGAATTTTGAAGCCCAAATGGTTAGCCAAATCCATGATCGGGGAAAGGCGATCTTCTTCCACTCGGATTTCACCTCGATACAAAAACTCGACGACGCTTTCCAGATCTTGCTTGAGTATTTTTGGGTCGTAATTTAAGAATAGCGCGTTGTAGTTTGATTCTTTGATGGTGGTGCAAAACGCGGCCATAATAACGTGGTGAGTCGAGATGAAATCCCCGTTGATACAAATTTCGAAATCGGTTTTGTAGGATTGTTGAAATAATCGCCAGATGCCTTCTGTCAAATCGCGAGAATGCGAGGGCCAAGATAAATTAACAACCATTTTCAACCCAAATACCTGCTGCTCCGGACAATTTTGCGAGTGGCAATTCTAAAACAAAAACTATCAAATTATTAGGATAAGTTTTTATTTTATAATTTTTATTGTAAAATAACACTCTTACCAGGAAAAGTAGAATTACTCGTAAATCCGCAATGAAAATTTTGAATTTACTCCATTTTTTACGATAGCCCAAATGTGCCTGCTTACCTATTATTACTTATTATTCAAGACATAACGTAAATTTAAGTTAAAATAAATATTTTTTAATGAAACGCATTTCCGA
This sequence comes from Polydesmus complanatus, assembly GCA_034692225.1. Taxonomy (NCBI): domain Eukaryota; kingdom Metazoa; phylum Arthropoda; class Diplopoda; order Polydesmida; family Polydesmidae; genus Polydesmus; species Polydesmus complanatus. The sequence continues at coordinate 15,688 of JAQGAZ010000933.1, forward strand.
TTTTATTATGCAATTAATATTTAAAAAAATTATAATATTTTTCTTTATTAATACCTTCCTAAAGATAAATTAACCTTTTTTGTTAACTTGGCTATTTGGGGCTCTCGTAAATGTTTGAATATAAACAATTCTTACCTTGGCACCTTTGACCTGCTGGCATTGGGCTGCTCGCCTTTGTAAAAATGATTGTTTAAGCCAAAATACTGTAATTATTATCTAGAATTTACATTAATGTACAGTATTTTAAATTAAAGTTTTGTAATTTTGAGAAAAGATCTTGCTTACGACAAGATAATAATAAAAATTAAAATTTTTTAAAAAAAAATTAAAATAATAGCGGTAATTATTTTACTGCATTAAATTTCCACACCATTATTACCGGGAATAAATAATTCAAAACTATTATCGAAAAATAAAAAAGGAATTTAAGTTTGCGAGAAGAACGATTGAACATTTTTTTAATGTTTTTATTTTAATTTTATACGAAATACAGTAGGCCTACAGTACAAATGTACTGTGTTTCCGAACCTCAGTTTTACAGTATTTATTTGTACATACGGAAAGTGCATACAGTATTAAACACTAATTATTAACGTTGTTTGAAATCTTATTTTAATTATAATTTAATTTTAAAAAAATATTTTAATCGTTAATTTGAACTACCGGTGTTTTTTTTTATGAGTTCAGATAGGGAGAGTCTATCGCATTTTGATGTGCAGATATACATTTTACAGCATCTGTTAGTACTTGAAAAAATTATGTTAGTTCATTTTTTAACATTTTTGCGTTCAGAACAATACTATTATTCTGTAGAGTGAATACAGTATTGTGCAGTGCAGCGTTATTATAGTATTTTATTTTTTTCACCTGCTCAGCGAAAAGGTTACTTTGGGATGCTCTCTATGAACTATCCCTGCAAGCCCCGCCCTCCAGTGAAGATGCTGGCCAATAACGTTTGAGTATGTAGCCACCACCGTTTTGAAGTTGAGACGCGGCTGTGCTGCTATTTACAATCTCCATAACAACGCAGATACTACGATGCTCTCGCTCGGCGTGCTTCAAAATTAATTGAATCGTGTGTTGATTTAGATGCTGAATGTGTTTTTTTAAAAAAATATAAATATCGGTTCGTTTTGCATTCAACTCGTCATCGTCGTATATTATGTGAATTGACAGTTGATTTGAAAACACCAAGATGGATAAAATCGGGTCGAAAGCATGCTCGATCGAAGATGGATTTATGGCAAATTTAAAAGTGCGCTATTTATCAGAAGGGGAAAATGGATTTACCGCTCGAATAAGGGTAATTATCGAAATTAATTTAGCGATTAATTTTGCAATTGAAGTAGATTGCGCGGAGGAATTACGTTAATTAGTCACACGACTCCCCATAATCTGAGTTTAATAAGACGCAGGAACACGTGTACGATGAATTGGTGTGTTGAGGGATCTCTTTAAAAAGTTTCTTTTTTTATCCCCTTTACCTCAACTTGTCACACGCTGAGGTCTCTCTCCAAATTAGAAAAGGTCATTCACTCGAAGCCGCTATGTTTTCCCACTTATTTCTCGGGCTTTTATGAAAAGAGGAAAATCAAATGAAGTCACCTGACCGTACGTTGAAAAGTTTGATAATACAGTATACCCCTGTCTATCCGTTGTGTTTTTCAATTGCTTGATTTAATGTCAGGGTCTATTATTTTCCTACGTGAAACTGTAGGAAATGGGCGCGATCAACCATACTCTTCCTTCCTCGAACGCTTTTCTTTTTTATTTTCTTATTCTTGTCTTTTTTTATTTTTATTTTATTGAAGTTTACACACGCTATTTTACACGATTTTTTTGTTTTTTTTTATTTTATTACTTTTTTTCTTTCTTCCCGTTACAAGATTAGAGAAAATATCGAAAGGATTTTTGGTTGGGGCTGATCAACGAAAATGTTTGTTTTGATCAAAGAAGACGTAAACAAATGCAGTTAACACGAGAGAAGCGGACAAAAACTACGTACAGTGTGTTTAAAAAAGGTGGGGAATTTTCGCAAATATATTATATTCGGTGCCTCAAATAAAAATGTATACTGTACTACAGTATTTGTAATGTTAATTCCGAGGGTTTAATTACTCAGCTTGAATGAGAATTTTTTTTATTATGGGAATTTATTTACTGTAGTGTTCGTTCCGCTTGCTTTACCATTTCACATTTATTGCTAGGCTTTGCGCGATTTAATACAGCCGGAACTAAAATAATAAAAGGTTGCGCGCTTTTGTGGTCAACAATGACGTTGAAAAAGTATGTAAATTTATTTGAATGAAAATTGTTTTTGGTGACGAAAGTTGAAGACGAATTCCGTTAGTTCATCACCACTTTCTTGACGTCATCCGCTCAAGTCAGCGAAAATTTTTTTCAAAATTCGTGATCAACTTTTTAAATATTTCTATCGAAAATATTATTCTTTGCACGTTTTATTTTGTTTATACAGTAAAGTTTATTGCTTTTTTTTTTTAGTCTTTCATTATTTTTTCTTTTAAATAAAGAGTTTAATAAGAAAAAAAATAATAACCGAAGTCGTAACAACATATCTTTAATTTATTATTACAATGTACATAGAATTTGCAAGAGTGATAATTATTATTATTATTAACTTTTGTTTAGAGTTTGTCATATGAAATGCCAAGGTTCCGATTAAATGGAACAGACAATAAAATAGAACAGGCGCTTTTTTTTTGCATAACATTGCGATGATAAATGTGTATTGACTGAACGATAATGTGCTAGCTGCACATGTATTATACTGTAGTTCAAATTTTATAAACACCAAATTAACAATATTGAAAACTAAATAAGCAAAATTCTTGTGCGGGAACGTGATATTCAAATAAAATGTTTTGAATTTTTAAAAAGTTTATTAATAGAATTTACAGTATTTCATCCTTTTTGTAAATAGACTTCAATACAGCTTTTTTTAAAAAAATATTACTATATTATAGGGTATCGTATATTAATCATACAAAAATTATAAATTATTAATTGGAGTACATGTACTATTTTTAAATTTTTAATAAAGCTAATACAGTACCGGTATATTTTATTTATTAGTCGGTATTAGTTTTAGAAAATATACTGCATCTTTTTTCTGTTTTAAATTATGAATCACTGTTTTAAATTCTATTCTTAAAGTTGTTGGAATTTTTTTCAATATTTTTATTTTTTTTTTTTGTTGTTGCAGTTTAATTTTAAACCGCAAATGCGGTTAACACTGGTTTATACTAAATTGCCCTTAACAATGAGCAATTCCTGGTATCTCGTAAATCCTCATCTTTTTCTTTTCTGAGAAAAAAAAGAAGGCTAGCTGTGTGTCAGCGGAGTAAATTTTTTTTTAAAGTAATACCGTACTTTTTTCATTAAAAAATAGGATGTGCATTTTTTTTAAAAAAAGAGATAACAACAAGAAAAGGAGTTTAATGTCTTTCTATTATTGTCTCTTAATTTACGCTTGACTAACTTTCCTCTTTCAATTTGTTTTTTTTTTCTTTTCCACCTGGGCATTCGATCAAACGCGACCTTGCAAATTACGTTAACATTCCAATCGAAATGTTAACGTCTTCGATCTATGCAATTTTTCTCTCTATCCCCCCGCCCCCCCCCCCCCCCCCGTTCCCCTCAAGAATACAAAAAAAAACCAACTAAGAACAGCTCGAGTGTGCTGCGTCATTCCCAATCAGCTGATTTACCTGACTTCGGGTTCCTAATAAAAAAAAACGCTCGTTGTTTCTTTTCGTACAGTGTCTTATTATTTTTTCGTCTTGAGATCAAGATAAATCTTTCGATGACTCAATAAGATTGTGTAAATGTAGAGAAGAGAGCTGGTCTTCTCGACATTCCATCCTCATAATTTATTTTTTATCACGTATTTATTATTTTTGGGGCTATATAAAAAAAAGTCGACGCAAGATAGTACAGTGCGCATGCGTACTATTTTGATAAAATTTCGGAATTTGATACACGAACTAAAAAAAGTAAATAAAAGATGCAAGTGAAATAATAATAATTGTTGTTGTTGTTGCTGGCATTCCATTCCACCCAAATGTTATAACATAACCTTACACTTGTTGCGTTGAAAGTGAGAGTTCTGGTCACGCCTACTTTTATTCACCCTTCAATTTGGCGAACAGGGGTGAAAAAAAAAAAAAAAAACTTTGAAAGGGATGGAGAAAGAGGGGGATAAAATAAAAACAAGCAATTTATGGCTTTGGTGATACTTTCAATGTGAAAGTCATTTACATCGATGCAACGAACTTTTAATTTTGACGACTTGTGCGTTTGTTTAAACTTTTTCAAGAATGGTCACAAATGAACAAGATTCATCTATGTTTTTTTAAAAAAATTATTTTAGTTATTTATAAAGTTTTCTGTCGATTTTTGACGCCAAAAGAAAATTTTGATACCAAACCCCCCCCCCCCCCCCCCATTTCTTTATTTTTTTCGGTGTTCTACATAACGAAAAATAATTTTTAACATTTTTATTACGCTTGTGACGTCATTAATTTTTTTTAGAGCGCTTAACTCGGAGATTTTGTGTTGACTCATTTCTGCATATCTGCTTTACATTATATTTTGTTTCTCATAATAATTATTTGGAAATCAAGTAGGCGCGTTCGTGCTTTTGAATGCGACCAGCTTGTTTATATTATTTTCTATTGACAAAGCGATAAATGTTTTATTAATTAGTTAAAGTGAGATTAGGTTTCCGAGCAACAACACGGATTAGGAATGAGATTTTGAAAGTTGAGCTATGCGGATCAGCTAGGTCCAATATACGGCGGGTGGTGGGTTTGCGGTTGGCTAATCTCTGTTCGTGGAAACTGGGTCTTCGTCCAATGGGATGGGAAAGGGACGAATAAAGCGCCCTTGGTGTGTGTGAATGTTCAAGAGAATAGGGTTAGTGAGAGGGAGGGGTGGTAAAAGGGTTGCACAATCGACCATGCTTATGAATACGAGTCATAGGTCAAGGTTCAAACTGAATAATAATCACTGCAGGTTAAAGCCAAAAGTGGAACTTCCGCTTCTTTAGCGCGGAATTTTCCGTATCGGAAATAAAGTAGATTTAAAAAAATAAATAACTAAAGTTTCAGTTGTTAAATCATTGTTTTTATAAAACGAGATAAGCTTAAATGTTAAAGCAAAAGTTTAATTAGGAAGAAATAGAAGTTTTTATCTTTTTGAAATATTTTTTTTATACCGGTACGTGAAATTGGTTCAAATTATAATTATGGAGTAATTTGGTTTTTCAAAGAAAGTTTTCTGAAAATGATGTGTACGTTGATATAAAAATTATAAGTAAGAAAAATTAATTCATGTAATTATTTTTTTTTTCTTCTATTGTATGGCAGGTAAATTATTAAAAGATTTATTATTTTCAGTATTACTTCAATAATTGTTTGGGCATTTTTAAAAATTTACAAATGTATGTTTATATATTCTTTTACTGGTACAATATTAATAATAAATTTGCATCCAAAATTTCATCATTACTAAAATTTCAAACTTTTAAAGGGTTGGTTCGAAAATTGACTTGCGTACAAATAGAAAAGTTGAAGAAAATGCCCTTGTGCTGCAGTATACAGTACATGTACAGTATAATAATTGTTATTATTTTGTACTCAGTTTTCACTTGCTTGATTTTGATTTACTAGATAATTATTATTGTTGAGTTGACTTTTTTGGAATAGGACACCACTTGTTTAAGCTTAATATAAATCGAAATTTCAAGACTTTATTTTTGTTGTAAATCGGAAAAGTTTAGAATTTATTTTTGTCGATTCGATTAATTTTTTTTTTTTATATTTTTTACATCGAACATATTTGACTCGATTTATTATATTTAAGCGTTTCATGTATTGAGGCGACAATTTTAGTAGAAAAACAGGTGCCAGTCTGACACCTGAAGATATTTATCGCTTTGGATTTATAAATTTTTTTTAGAAAAGTAAATCAATACAAGCTATATTTTATAATACCTGTACTGTATATATTTTTTTAAAAAAAGAAAACAGTGTTTATACATGTAGGCCTACTGCTGCATTTTCTATCTGTGATAAATTCAGTGACCTATATTTTTTTTTAGTAATAAATTTGAACAGTAGGTATGCTTTACCTTCTTAACCTCTAAAGAAAATGGTAAAAGTTTTTTTTTTTTAAGAAGGGGCATATAGAATCACAGTATAGTACGGTACCACGCATGTATCTAATGGAATCTGCCAACAAAATACAAAAGAAAACGGTTTTTATTTTTATCACTCTGTTACAAATTAGAAAGCGATGCTTTTCACCTGGCGTTTTACAACTCGTTAAAAGCTATTGATTATTCAAAGAGACTGTTTCATGTTTAAGGCATTTTTAACACTCATTTTGCAATGCCAACACAAATTAATTTGTTGCTGAATTAACGTTAGTTTGAAATGTTTTCTTTGAAATTGCTTCATATTTAGTTGCCACATTTATTTAAATTTAGTTTTCTTCTGATTTAAGTTTGTTGTACCATGTTGCAAAATCCAAGTTGTGGTTACCAAAAAGAGATTATGAGAAAAAAAAAAAAACAGACGAATTCATCTTTTTAAAATTTTTATCGTAGCTTTTTAAAATTCCAAAACTACAGTATTTTTGAAAAATTTACTTTTTCAAATTTTATCTTATTCTTGGTGTATCTTGTTTGAAGAAATTTAATGCGATAGCGTGTAATAAACCCTCTTTTGTTGCTTCCAAAACTTTAAAATCAAGATTTTAACAACGCGATTTTAGTCGCCAAATCTAGAATTAGAAATAAGATTTTTTTTTCTATGATAAAAAAAAAAAAAAATTTTGCAACTGACTTATTATACTGTATAATATAAAAAAAAGTGTACACGTCAGCGATTTCTCACCGTCCGGGAGTTCTATTAATTCATTAATCACATTCTTCAAATCAGAATCTAATCCAAACAACACATCTGCACTCACTATACTGTACAGTAGTGTAGTGTGTTTTGTACGATGAATGTCCAGTAGGCCTATATTATTATACACAATCCATGTACATGTACATGTACAGTAATGAGAGGAAAAGCAGAATGAGTAATGAGGATTTGAAGAAAGGTGTTTGAACTCTTTTTGTCGTAACTTTACGTCACGTTAACATTACGAGTACGCTTCGTGATGATAATCTTCTCAAATGAAATCAAAAATTATTTGTATGATGAATGTATTATTTACTCCCGATATATAATGGGCACTGAGATGTCTACCGTAGTAGCAACGTCGTCAGGTGAGTGAGGTGAAATCGGGTCACCCACCTCCCCATCAGCGTCTACTAATAATAATTATTGTGTATCGTCTCTTGTGTGGCTGCCTGGGTGGGTGGCAGTAGGTGGTAACGAGTGTAGATATCGGTTGAAGTGAAGGAAATACTAGTTTAATTTTACACCTGTTATCGAGTTGAATAGATTTTGTTTGACGAGCTGGTAAAACGAGCGGAGAAATGGCCGAAGAAGAGCGATGTTGTCCAAATTCCATCTTCCACCTGGACATAATTTCAGTGAGTAGTAGTAGGCCTACTCTTTTATCATTACATTTTTAATATTAGGAGTTAATGCACGGGTGATAATTGAGGGTGGTGTGGGCGGTGAAATGAACGACTTACGAATTTGAATTGAAACTTTTACAGTACTGTATTACTGTTTATTTTGAAGTAAATGCGGGAAGAAAATGCGGAAATGTAGGTTACACGCGCTTTTCATAATAACGTAGCTTTAGTTGATATTTTCGGGCAAACGTTTTAATGCGTCTGAGGTTTGGGTGATTGATATTCAAAGAAAGTTTTTATCATTAAATTATTCAACTGTAAATAGGATCGTTAGCTGAATGTGCGAATTGGTGCATCGATTCTTAACATTTACATCGAATTAACACATTTTCCGCTCGCACACTTACATTTAATTTGTTGCTTTAAAAATCGTTGAACTTCTAATTTTATTGTAAACCGCGAAGTAATTCTTCTATTTAAAAAAAAAAAAAATAGAGAACTAAGGTAGACGTAATTATTGTCTAGAATGATAATATTAACTTAGTTTATTTTTGTATCTTGGGTATACGTTTTTTTTTTTTTTTTAAATTGGGTTAAAAGCCTGCTTACAATTTTAAACTCGTGTCAAAATAACCTTTTGTATTATTCAGTTCGGGTGGGTTATTTATTATCATTTTTTTTACAGGTAATTTAGGCTAATTATTTATTCTAATTTTAAGTAAAAATAAATTGTTATATTTACCGTTATTTGAGTTAAAATAGCTTTGACCTTTCTAAGTTAAGAAGGCATTCTTGTACAATTAGGTAAAAATATTACGGTATTTTTCATTTAATTTTCTTATTATTATTTTTTTTTTTAAGTTGATGGAAATTTATAAAGGTCATTTAAAATTTACGCAATTTTTAAGCTCAGTGCTTCTGAATTTTCTATACTTATTCAAATTAATTTTGTCATATTTTTTGGTCTACCACCATCTTCTATAATTTTGTTTGAATGGCATCATACAAAAAATAAAACTTTCATTAAATCGTACTAACTTATTGAAAGAATGTGATTAACAATTAAACATTTTTGAGTATATTTTCGAGAGATCGTTTAAATTCTTGCTTGATATTTATATTTTTTGATATATTTAATAATTATAATTATTTTAAATGTTAAAAGAATCATATGGTAGTACAGTACAGTGATTGTTTTGTTTTTTTTTTTTATTTTCGATAAACGTTTACGAATTTTTATTTCAAAAAATTTTTTTTAAAAAAAACTTTCAGTAAGCTATTCTATTTGAGTTCCGTGTAGTAGAGTACAACTATCGTTCAATTAAAACTTGACCAAATTGAGCTTACGAAACAGTTATTTTAAAACTGCGAGAAAAACAAATTTTTGTATTTTGAAAAACTGATGTATGATAAAAATCATTTTGTGAAGCTAAATTTAGGAAGACTAATTTATTTCTGAAATTTAAATAATTTAAAGAAGAAAAAATATGCCAGAATGCGCTTATTAAGTGTAATTTTAGTCGGCTTTTCATCAATTTATTTGATAAAAAGCTATAAAAAAAAGTATCAAATGAGAGCATTGGTTCTGTCCAAGTGACCTCTAGGATGAAATAAATATATGGTTTAGTGTGTCATCGTCCACACCTGGAGCAACGTTAAGTATGACAGAAGTAATGAGAGAAGTGAAATAAAAATAAAAAAAAAAAAAATACACGGCGATGACCGCACGTTAAGATTGAGAACCGGTTCCAACCTCAACGAAGGTTTTTTTTGGAGGTTGAGTTGATCTGCCTGAAGCTGGAGAAGGTCTGCGTGAGGCCGAAGGGGGTATTACCAACTCACCACCTACAATCCTACATCAGCGACTACGTCAAATTTAAAACACTTTTTTTTTTTTTAAATTTTAACGTAAAATATCAAGGCTGTTTCAGTATCCGTTTAGTTAGAATGAGAGAAAAGTGAAGGTTATAGTTGAGTTCGAGTTCGGACGTAGGTCGTAAGATGAGCTCATTTGGGAACTATTCGACACGCGATTTTCCTGACGTCATTTGTTTTGTTAAGCCATGGAATCCAAAAAGAAAAAAAAATAAAGTTGTGAAATAAATTTCAATGCGGATAAGCTTGTTTTGTACTCGGTTCAATTTCTATCGCTCTAACCACTCAATTGCTAATTGCGGAGAACAATAATTTTCATACAGTAGGCATACATAGTGCTTTTGTAAATTTCATTAACGGAAATAGTAGAGGGGAGTTACATGTACGGTGAATGTGAAAAACCGCTTTTGTATAAAAAAAAAATATATAAATAAATAAAAAAAAGCATCCTTACTCATCAACGTTAATGGTCATGGACGTGTAACTCTTTCGCGTCCTTCAGCGTGATTTCAAACAGTCAATTTTTATTCAAATGCAGTACATGTAACGAAATGTCCTTACTTATTGTTTACGAGAGAATTGATTATAAGTGCTAGGCTTTTTGCCATCTTCTCGCAAATATTGTTTAATTCAAAGACTATCATCATCTTTATTTCACCAACGTACTGAAATACATTTAAAATAATTATCTCTTTATTTATAATTACTTTAGATACCGTACCAAAACAAATCAATAAAAATGAACTCATTTAATGGTTTTCACACCGCATATTTCAAAATACTCTAATCAAATTGTTCTCTTTTTTTTTTTTGTTTTGTTTTTTGTCCTTTTTTTTTTGTTTTTTCAATTTATTATGTTAGTTATATTTTCCTGTACTTGTGTGACTTTTGGCAATTTTGTTTCAACTGTACTGGCTGTACATGAAGCAGGTGTTAAACATTTCAATTGACATGAAACTATGTAGCAATTTTTACCATGCGATAGCACACATTTTATGACTGCTATCGAATTTGTTAATTACAAAATTGATATTACAATGTATCATATTAATTAATTAGTAAAAGAGTTTGTTAATTTGTTGATGCGGAATAATTAGACTCAAGTGAGTTGTTTTTAATAGCTGCTTTACGTCAAAGGCGACTATGCTGAAATGATAAATCAAGCAAAATTGAATTTACTTATACTTTATAACCTTTTCTATAGTTTATCAATTGCGTTTAAAAATGCGACGTTTTGCATTTTTTTTTCTATTTCAGCGAGGTCTAGCTGCCTTAAGTACTTTAGCTCAGGGTTAGTTTTATTCTAGTTAACCCGATTACAAGTGTGGGAAAGTATTTTGTAGCATTGATGTATTTTGGTGTCGTATTCGATGGGGTTGTAATGCTTTGAATGTTTATTTTTTGCAGGGATGTGATCCAAGGGCCCAGACATGTCGAGGGAAACTTCAAAACAAGAGGTCAGAGTTGAACCAAGAAATCAATAAAGAGATGATGCTGAGAACAGGGGCTGAGAAACTTTACCGGTACTTTTCTTGGTTTTTTTTTTTTATCTGTAAAGATTGAGACTTTGACGGGGCTAAACGTGAATTTTTCATACTGTATTCTGTACTGCATATGGCACTGAGGCCAATCAACTTCTTGAGAACATTTCAGATAACATAAAAGGAATTTCTTTTCCCCCCCTTTCTGTTGATAAAGCTTTTTTCGCCTCCTCTCCTATCCACTTACACTATAATATTTACTTATTGCAAAGAGACATAAGTGGTTCATAAATCAAATAAAAAAATGTGCCGATTCTTAACATTAGTTGAGGCGGAAGAAAGTTTAAAAAAAATTTTTTTTATCGGTGTTCTATTATTTATTAGCAATTGCCTATTGTTTGATTGCGTAAATGTCTCTTTAATAATGTTTTTGAATGCTGCTGATACTTTGTGTCGATTATACTATGATTATGCGATTTTTATTTTGAATTGTCTCTCTTTGCATTTTTTTTTTTCTTTCTTCCGTTTTATTTTTTATTTATTTATTTATTTTTTTTTAACTCGTTTTATAAACGTTATGCACCTCGCGTACCATTGTTCGATCCAACCTAGGTGGAGATTATTTGACTAATAAACAGTGTGTGTGTTTTTTTTTTGGGACAAATTACTGTAGGGCGACAAATAATAAAAAGTTGAAAGAGACTGTTTCGTTGGAGCTGAGATTTGTAAATTCAAAATTACAGCACCTGATGAATCAATTGGCCGACTTGAATAGTTCAGTTGATATTTATCAAAATGACAAGTATGTTAAAGCTGTTTAATTTTAGACTTAATTGCGAAAATAATAAATAAGCTAGGTATTATATTTTTTTTTTGTGTTTTTAGAACTTGTTTTAACTCGGTTCCAATGATTCCCCTGGGTTTGAAGGAAACTTTAGAAGTAGATTTTGCGGATCCATTAAAGGTAATTTTATGATCATTCAAATATATTATCCGACACATATACATGAATAGAATTGGGCATTTTATAACGAATAATTGATAAAACAGTATAAATATTTTCTATTAACATTTAACACTGCATGTACAATTTAAAATTTATTATTTAATTAATTTTCTGGGAAGGGTTTAATTAAAACTTTTAAATTAAATTTTTTTAAATAATTTAATTAATTTTGATTATTATGATCTTTTTCTCGTAAAATATCGGTTAAATTTTGGCATAACCTGGCTAAAGGGTAATTATTTTTTTAATAAGCTGACCTCGCACTTGAAGGATTTTTTTTTAAAAAGAAAAAATATTTTACCTGTCTATATTTAGAGCCTGAGTTAAATGTAGTTTATTTTCATATACTGTACATGTACAGTGTATTTAAAAAGCTTAAAGCACGACTATGATTCATCGTTTGCTTTAATAAACTCTTGTTTCATGCTTGAGGAAGGAAACAATATATACATTTATTCAATTGTTTGTAAATAACATTATTCGAAGAATGGTTTTTGGCGATGTTGATGCTGCGTAAAATTTTAACAATAAAAGTCAGATCAAAGGTGAAAAGATCAACTAGAAGTGGAAAGAAGGGATGAGATTATTTCTACAAAAAATCTTAATTCTATACTTTGTTGCAATAATTATAGGATATGATATTAGAACATTATAGTGAAGATACGGAGAAATTTAACGACGCTATCAACAAGCTAAATGCTCTTAGACAGGTAAAAGTTTAAATCTTTTATCCACTTTTGAAATTTTTGTTTAATTACATAATTTTATACATTTTTTTAGGCCATGAGAACGCCAACTCGAGATCACAACGGGACGACTTTACTCTTTAAATATTATAGTCAACTAAATTTTTTAGAACGACGATTTTTTTCTCCGGAAAGAAATCCGGGTCTTCATTTTGAATGGTGCATAAAATTTGAATTTTATTTTTGTATAATATTTGTTTTTATAATAATATAAAAATGTTAATTAAAGGTATGATGCGTTAACTGGGGTTCCTGCCAATCAAAAAACGCTTGCATTTGAGAAAGCAAATGTATTATTTAACATTGCGGCAGTTTATACTCAACTCGGTGCTCGACAGGTTTGAATTAGAAATAAAACTATCTGTTTAATTTAAGTTATAAAAGTTTTTTTAAAAAAAATTTAATAGGACCGTTCAACGAGCGCAGGTATCGACTCTTCTGTCGATAGCTTTCTGCGTGCAGCTAGTATGTTCAATTTTATTCAAAACAACTTTAGCAATGCTCCTAGCAACGATTTGAGGGCGGATACTTTAGAAATGTTTATTAATTTAATGCTTGTAAGTTGAATTTAAATTGTCTTTAATATCTACGGTAGTGATTTTAATTGATTTTTGATTTAGGCTCAAGCCAGAGAATGTTTATTTGAGAAATTAGTCAACATTACTAGTGAGTTAGAAAACATCGAACAGTGTTTAGAAGCTGGGCAAGAAGCCGCTCAAGTATATTTAACATCAATTATAAATTTATTTTGTACTTGAAAGTTTAAATTATTTTATTTTTTAATTTCAGGTTGCCGAAGCTTATAATAGGGTCCACTCTTGTATTTCAATTCCTTCAGTCAAAGATTATGTGCCTTACTCGTGGGTTCTTCTCGTTCAAGTTAAATCGGAGCATTTTAAAGCATTGTCACACTATTTTGTTTCGATGGGCTTATTAAATCACAGTGGTAACATTTTATAATTATGAATATTATTTAACGTTTAGTATTGGCATAATTTTGTTGTAGATGAATCTTTATCGCCCGACGTTGAGAATATGCTCGATTGTATTCAAATTAATGATTCTCATAAAACAACGTTAATTGATATCAAAGTGCCAAAGACAAGTACGGAAAGACGGTTATTAGGTAATATGATAAATGTTATTCATTTTTGTTTATTATTGTTGCAAAATATATATTTTTTGAAACAGGAAAATCTCATTTAAGGGAAGCCCTGATGCACCATGAAGAAAGCCTGAGAGTTCAAAGAATGTGCAAACAACTGCAGAGGATAACTTCCTTAAAAGAAAAATTAATTGCAGCTCACAATAGGTACTTTCATGATATGAAAAGTCCTACTTTAAGATTTTTTTCGATTAATTTGAAAATTTATTTTAGGGCTCTGGACAAATACGAAGAAATTGAAGAAGAAGATGATTTTCTTGAAGTTTTAGATCCGCATCAAATTCAAGGTAATTAAAATTTGTGTAGAGCAGAAAAAAATCATATATTTTTTTTTTTCAAAACATTTTAATTAATTAAATTGGTTATGGTATAGCGGCAACTAAGTTTCAGTTAACCATCACTCCACCAGATTTCAATTTACATCGAGCCAAAGATTTGTTTTACGATCTGGTAAATTTCTTATAAAATCATTCCTTGTAAATCTTGTGTTAATGTAAAAATTAACTTTAGGGACCAATTGCTATTTTTAACGCAAAAAATCATTGGACAGCTCCTCGACTAGTAAAACTATCACGAAATGAGGAACCAAGTTATGGACTAAGTTTACGCGGAGACAGTCCAGTGATCGTAGCGGCTGTGGACCCAGGAAGCGTGGCAGAGGTGATGCTCGCTCTTTAATTGATAGGATAAATATAAATTTAGGCAATCGACAACGTGATCAAGTTGCAATGGACATTCTACACATAGCTTTGCGAACGTGTAATGTCAATCCAGATATTGAAATTAAATTTGGGCTTCTCTTATGCAGAAAAAATTTATTTTACCAATACTGTGATTACCATAGAAATATGCAATATTTGAAAAACTTTTTTGTGGTTATTTTGTTGATTGCTATTAGTTTAAATCTACCATAATTTATTTTTTTAAGGTATCGAATATTGTCGAAATTATATGCAAAAATTAACAATTCAAAATTATTTTATTGCATTTTAGGCAATGGATGTTAAAGAAGGAGATTTTATTGTTAATGTGGGAACAGTAGATACCAAATATTTTAAACACGATGAAATGGTAGAGTTGGTTCGGGCTGCAGATGACCTATTACAATTGAAACTTGTCACTCCAACAGATCGGAATTATTTAAGGGTATTTTCCTACAAATTCTTAGATATTTAATATATTGGATTTTAAAATATATTTTTTTTGCTTGATTAGCCATTTGAATCTTCGATGTCTTCCCCGTGCTGTATCAGAGTTGTTACGACATTAAAAAGCAGCGGTGAATTCAATAGCAGGATAAGTCCTACCGGCAGCGTTGCAAGTACAAAAAGCAAAGATAGTCAAAAGAAGCTGACATGGAATCCATTCCGACGAGTTGCTTCCAAAGAAAAACATGATACGCGTTCCATATTTTCTAGCATTCCCTCGCGGTAACTATCTATTTAAAAGATTATTTCAAAATCTTCCGCCACAAGATTTTTGCTGCGATTTTACTCAACATTATTTTGTTAAAAGATTTATATGAAAAAAAATATGTGCAATCATTTTTAAATACATAATTCGTATCAGTTTCTTGAAAGCAGTTACGGTATATAATTAGTGTTAATAGTTATACAAATTATTAATTTCATATTGAGATCGTGTTTATATTTTATTAAACATAATGTTTGATATTTTTTATAAAATGAATAGCGGATAGAACGTTTTATTTAAACAAACGTTTTTAATGCATCGGCGTACCGGTTCCTAGGCTTGTTGCCACTTTAGGAGATTGGAATAATTATTATTAAATTTAAATTATTTTTTTTAGGTAATTTTAGGAAACGGGTATTAAAAAAAAAAAAACAATAATGCCTCTCTATTAAAAAACTTTGGGAATTTGAACTTGAGGAATTTCGGGACGCGAAAATAAAACTACAGGTAGAAATCGATTTATATAATTGGCGTAATTTATTTGCGAATGAATAATTGATGCCACTGTAGGGTTGGTATTTGTATACCGTGCTTTATTTTGCCCCCAACCAATAAATAATTAATCGTAAGAATAAGGAAGATTTTAATGGTATGGGCAGAGTATAAACGGGGAGACCTTGATTCAAGCAAGGAATTAGATTCAAGGTTTCAAACAGGGATTCAAGGTGAACGACGAAAAAATGTGTATTGAACTCGATCGTATTAGAGGAAGCAGACGACTCGTAGACTTGTAAAGACGATGGACGAATAAAGTCAACGTGGAGTAAATTATTCCGTCTCAAAATTATCCGCTGCCAAAAAGTAGTTTTTAGTAAAGTAGCGCAATACGTTAATCAAAATTGATTTGCAATGGCTTCAAGCAACGGACCGCGGGCTGTAGGGACTGACGGATTCGATTTCGAACATCGACAGAAAATAGCGGCTCAATATCAAATAAGGTAAATTGAAAAGTTAATGAGCTCGCTCAATATTATTATTCCTTATAATTATGCAAAAATAACTTATGTGCGGTTTATGTAATCTATAGTGTGGTTAATAAGTCGAGGTTAAAGACATGCATTTTTATGCATTTTCTTCTATTTTTACTAATGTGTGCCAAACTGTCCGAAAGCGTGCTGGACTACATGGACGTATTCATCATGGAAATCGAAGAACTAGAAATCCCAAAGCCTCACAAATGGGAATATGTGTGGACCGGTTGTATTCTCATTTCATTCATAGGTCTATCAGCTGCTAAGAAGAATCACGTCAATCGTATGCAATTTTATTTATTCGGAGTTATATTCGGCGGTTGCTTCCCAGTCATTTATGCGGCGATTTATTACGCCAATGATCTTTGGGCTTACGTATCATCTTCTACCCAGAAAGAGAACTTAGAGATGTGGCAAGGTTTTCCTTTGGCTGTTTTATGGTACATATTTATTGTAGCCGCATTCCAAGTTCATCTGTTCTCGGTGTACTTTGCGCAGCAGTTGATTTTGGCGTGGAAAGCGCGAGGAGTTCTCAAATTCAAATCGCAATGATCCCCAAAATAAGTCGTAAAACTCTCAATACAAGTATAATGATATTATTGAAATTTTGTCTTGGTCTTTGGATGAAATAAAATTTAAATACTAGTAAAAGAATTATTTGATTTGTAAATACAGTTTCATTTTCATCTGGATGTTATTTCAATTATGTAGATCATCCCGAAATTATTATTACTAGAATTTAAATTTTGTTTTTACCCGAAGCATTATTAGTTATTTTAGACAGGAGGAAAAAAATATACTACGTTTCCATGTTAAAAAAATATACTAACTTAAATTAGAGTACTGTATATCCTATCAAAAAAAAAAAATTATATAACGCAAATTAAAATATCATTCTGTATACATTGAGTAATTACAGTGTTATTATAACTTATTTAATTTTATTGAACAGTTTGTTAAGAAGAATTGTTATAAACTTACAAGATAATTTGTAAATTCTTAAAAAATACTAATTTATTGTTAACTAAAACTTCTATGAATTAATAAATGGAAACGTGGTATAAGTTGTACCAAAAAAAATAAGCAAGAAATGTATGCACGTCTTCCTTCCATCAGACTTAAGCATTTACAAGTACTGTACACTTAATTGTGTTCATGCGGATCCTGCAGATAACTCATTTCAACTTTTTATTTCGAAATTGCATTTTAAATTTTTATTATTGGTTTGTTGATCTTATAATTTTCGAGTTTGTTTTTATTGCTTTGAAATTACTATACATGTACTGTAGCATGGCCACCACTTCTTAAACAGCATTGAATATACTGGTATTATAGTATTATAATATTAGGATTGTTGATTGAAGTCATTAACTTTATAGAATCGCTCATTGGGATTGTACATTTCAAACAAATTTTGTAATTATTTTGAGTTTATAGCTCTGGGCTTTTTCATCAAAATAGAAATATAAATTATATTTGTGAAAAATTTGAGGAACAAATTTATTCATTTTTTAATCAAAGGATTTCAAAACATTTCTTATCATTGTTAAGGTGAAATTTAGAAATATTTGTTTAACATCAAATTAATTTTAATTTCATCAATGGTGTTAATACGAGGGACAATCAACTGAAAATCGTAAATAATTTTTTTTCTTTGAATTTATTAAATAGAAATGGAGAACACCTAAGATCTTATATCGGTTTTTTTTTACGAAGTCTTCATGATGTGCAAATTTTAAGGGTAAATGGCTTTGAAAGCGCACGGGCCATGGGCCTCCTCATTGAAACTCTTGGACCGCTTGTTCCTTCTCTCCTTACCCCCAAAACTAATGCCGTTTAGAAGTTTTATAGTCCATTTGAACACTGAACTTTTATTCTCCAATGACGTTCCACAAGTTTGGTCCTTTCATTAATGCTCAAACACTTGGTGCACGAACACGTTCAGGGGTGACATTCTGGCCTTTCTATGAGCCTTCATTATTTCTCGCTAATCTTACAAACCTGAGCTAGTTTGTCAGGTTGGGGCAGCAAAAACGAAATTGTACATTCAAAAAATAGTGAAAAATTTGTATGTGGTGTGGGTCACCATTTAATAATGCTGCCAGGTTTAGCGCTTTAAAGCCATATAATCGTGTGTCAGCCACTTTTTAAGTCGTATTTAAACAATTAACCCTGTTGTCAATTTACAGAACAATGTTAAATATTTTTTTACGCACTAATACGGTTTTCAGTTAACTCTCCCTCGCAGTTTCATGGTTTAACGGCTATAGCGTGGGTAAGAAAGAGAAAATGATTAATAAAAAAATTATTACTAATGAACAAGATTGATGAAATGATTCCGTGAAATATTTAGTCACAAAAACATAGCGTAGGTGTGTAAATCACATTCGTCTTATCTTTTGACTATATTGAAGTCGGTGGAATGTTATCAATACTTATTATCTCTCTCATGCTCTCATTTGCTAATACATGTACCACTTCAGCCGCAGACACCTACGAATACGTAGTCAACTCAACTTCTCTCATAGTCTGTGGATATTTGTTTTACCCTAGGTATGTTTTTTGCCATTTTGTGAGAAGAAAAAAAAAATATTAAGTAATATAATATATAATTTTCAGTTAAAATAAAAATGGGTTGTATGTTTAGTTCTTGTAGTTCAACTGATAATTATGACGTTAGCAAGCCAGGTAATAAATCATTATTGCCGCATGCATGCGTGCGAAATCTTGATAATAAAAATTCTTATTTTCTATTTTGGATTTTTTTAAACAGAAAATAATGCATCAAAAAAAGTTGAACCCACCACTTCAAATGAAAATGGCCATCATAACGATGACCACGATCATGAACACGACATCGAAAATGATTAAGATGATACGAAATTAATTTGTTCAATTTTTAGACTTTTCTTTACTTTTTAAGCAATTTCCATTGTTTCCATGGTTTTATTTATGGCTAAAGTTAACCACATTTAAAAAAAAAATTATCTTAAATTAAGAAAAAAATTTGCGTGCTAATTAAACTTAATTTTGTTTAAAAAAAAAAACTGGTGAAAAAGTGTACCTTGTTTCTATTTTTAATCTTTATTTACGTTTGGAATGACCCTCGTGATCGGTGTCCTCGCTCAAAAGACGAAAATAACAGTTCAGAGAAAAGATAGGAAGAGGAAGATGAATACGGAAACCGTACCATCTCTTGTCCAATGCAGAGATTATGGGCTAAGCATCATCGAGATACAATATTTAATATTGAGTTGAATGGATAAATGATTGTAAAAAATTAAAAGTGCGACAAGTTCGTGACTATTCGTGTGAAAAAAGGGGGAGAAATTATATGTACCGGTAAAATAATAACAATAAAAAAAAAAAAGGTAAGGCAATACTTCCTGATTTTTCAACTGTCATTTATTGAATTAAATATTTTACTGATCGAATAACCAACGTACATAGAGATTTGATATCGAAAGCGTAGAGATTAATTTATTGCGTGCGTAATGCATATTCGTGTTAATTGGTACGTGTAAATGCGATTAATAAATAATACTTTGCGTGAGTAACGCGTGTTTATATTGGGAAGATGAATTTGTGCGACAGATGTGCCGGGGAGTGACAAAGAGGGTCGCCGCCGTTACCCAATCCTGATGAAGAAAAGAGAAGGGGAGTAATGTGGGCGGCTCCAGATAAAACGGCAAGGGCCATTTTAAGAGTCTCTTTGCAAAAGTGTAAAATAAATTTAATTCATTAAACTTCAAAAAAAAAAAAAAAAAAAAATCGAAGAATGTCAGAATTTTTTGAAAGTTGTACATTTTCAATTTAATCGATCTATACCGTCCGGTATTAAATATTGTTGTTAATTACATTAAACATATACACTTTTGAATTGTATTTTCAATTGTATTTTCAATGAATTGTTCATTTTATTTTTTAAAAAATTACATGTTACCGGTATATAGTATTAATTTTTTTTTTCAAGATCAGTAACTAGATTTTTTTTAATAGTGCAACGGGAAAAATATTGTTTGAAATAATAATTATTAAATTAACGATTTTGAATTAAACAAAATTTGAAATAAAAGTAAAGTATTCTTTTGAGAAGAAATAAATGATTTCTTTTTTTTTTTTTTTAGAAATGTTTACGATGAAGTTTAATCTCATTTCTTTGGTGTTCAAATTGTGGACCCTTATGTTCCTCATTTCCGGTAATAGTCTATTTTATGAGGTAGTTAATTTATGAATATTATATTAGCTCAATGTTTTTTTTTTGACTTTAGGTTGTGAGTTAACGACGTGTTATTTATGCAGTTGGTCGCCAGAAGAAAATCGAACGGACTATTGCACTGGGGACAATTGGCGTCCCCAAATGGTGGGCTCTGTCGACTGTAGTAAAGGATGTGAGAGCGTTACTCAATATGATAAAAATGGTAAAAAAAAAAACCATCCCCGTACCCAATTTCAACAAAAAAATATTTATTATATTTTCAATTTTTTTTTTTTTTTTGTAAGGTATCGTCAACTTGTTTTATCGAAATTGCGTGAACGATGACATGGTCACATATTACACACAGTGCCAAAAATTAAAAAGAAAAGGCGGAAGTAGGTTGGTTTGCTCGTGCAATTACCGTTACTGTAACCACGCCTCTTCCCTTTTCAATTCTCAACACTTTTTATTGATGTTGGCCTTCGCGGTCATCTGTCCACAAATATGGCCTCGTTTATAAAATAATGAAATTTGATAGTATTTTAGTGCGCTGTATTATATAAAAAAATTATAAACAGTCAAGTTTTAACAAAATTCATCCGATACGATTTTTAGGCATCGAAATCGCTATTTATTATAAATATTCTGTATAAGGGTGCGCTATCTTTGATTTAATACCAATAATTTGGTACCATTCGTAGGTTTATCGTGTATTGTTTACAAATTTAAGGTGTGTGTTCTACTAAAAAAATAATTTTTTTTTATCTTGTAAGTTTATTTGCTCTATTACTACAGCGTTACATAACGAGGTAAAAGTTCGTATTTATTCTTTTAATTAATTTTTTTTTTTTTACTTTCAAAATTATATTTGTAATTCGTTCAATATTTTTACTATAGAAAAGACATTTAGAAAATTAGCCTTCGAATTTATTGAGTAATTAACATACTGTATTAATAATAAATTGTAAAATACTATGTCGCAATTTTATCTAATAATTATTATTATCGTTAGTTGAGCAATCAAGCGAATATTTTGTTTATCAACTGCTCTCCCATAGCAACTAATAGATTAGATTTTTGAGTGGATTTCGTTATCAGTTTTTACATTTTACTTTGTATCATTTTGTAGTACAAACCATCAAATAATATTGTAACTTGTTGAAGTGAATTTTTTTTTTTTTTTAATTTTATTAATTAGTTGTTTCACTTGTAACATAGTTTTGAGATTTTTTATAAAGTTTGTGTGAAATGGCCGAGAGTTGTGGAATAACGTGTATGAAATATACATTATTTTTTCTTAATTTTGTGGCTTGGGTAAGTTAAAATTGAAAATGTTTCCATGTGAACTTTCGAGGGTGTGGTTTTAACAATGGTGCTTTTTCAAGTTATTAGGCTTAGCCATCTTGGGTATTTCGATATGGGTGATAGTGGACCCGGACATGAGGGATTTTGTGGAAGCTATGGAATTCGAACACTATTACACCGGATGTTATATTTTAGTGGCGGTTGGAATTTTAGTGGTCATCGTCGGATTCCTCGGCTGTTGCGGTGCTATCACGGAAAACCTTTGCATGATTCAAACGGTATTTCGTCACCATTTTAACTCGAAAATCAGACTGCACCTCAATTATTAACTTATACTTGATTATTTTATTAATTGTTAGTTTTTCTTCATTATGATGATTATTTTTATTATGGAAATGTCGGCAGCGATTTACTTATTGGTAGTCGGAGTTAACGCTGGAGAAGACGTTGTTAATGAAAATATTCAAGAAAATATGTACAAAATGTTATACAATTATAATGATGACGATATCCAATGGGCCATGGATCAAATGCAACAAAATGTAATAACAATCGTTTTCATAAATACAGAATTTGAAATAATGTTTAGTAAACAATAATTGATTTTCTTTAATCAATTTTTTTTTCTTCCCAAATTTTTAGCTTGAATGTTGCGGTGTGATGAATGCGTACGATTATGATGCTGTTAATTTGCCCATTCCTGACAGTTGCAGAGATGAAGTTACTGGAAATCAATTCGAAGACGTGAGTTATTTATTTTGGCACTGTCAACAACATCTGATTTGTTTATTGAATTTCTATAAAGGGTTGTTTGGAGGCTTTCCAAGATTTTCTCAATAGTAAAAGTGGTCTTATTGCCGGACTGACAATTGGTATCGCGTGCTTTCACGTAAGTTTATCTCGCCCCTACTGTAAAAATTTAATTTATAACTAACAAATAATTTTGAAATTAGATTGCCGCGATGGTTATGTCGGTGTGTTTATGTATGGGATTAAAGAAAGAAGCGAAAATGGGAGTATAAAATTTAATCAGATGAACGAAATCTGCTGCGTAACTGTATATAGGCCACATTATCTGGTATTACGATTAAAAGTTTCTACTACGTAACGAAATACGTTTTTGGGAGATAACAATAAAATATAAGGGTTAGCTAGATTGAAATAACTTAAAAAGTCAATATTTAAATTACAGTAACTCGAAATGCCGGAATTTATTTAATTTTAGATTAACGACGCAAAAAAAACATTTATATAAGCTACAATATAATATTTAATTTTTTATCATTGCTTTTCGCCAACATTAATCATTTCAAATATTTTGTTGTCAATTGTTCATAAATAATCATAATCATCCAACGCGGTTAAAATATAATTAATTAAATATATTATGTAAAAATATCACGTGGGACATCGGGCGATTTGTAAGAACGAACTTTGACTTTTGACATTTTTTTTTACAATGTGCGGTACGGTAGTATTCTTTCTTCGGGTTTAATAATTAAACGTTAAAATTCATTTTTGAGTTTCAATTTTTACGACTTATGAAATAATAATATATGATTTAATCAGTGGTGGATTTAATTTTCTCGCAATTTTTTACTCAAATTCAATGAGTGATTAAGCGTCTGTCATGTGTAATTCCGTGTGCTGTTGTTGTTGCTGTCAGTGTTTTCGAGGAGAAGTCAGCTGTAAAATCAAGTGTTTACGATGCATTTTAATTACGATAAACGTCGTACAAATGGTAATTTAAAACGATAAAACTGACAAGGGTTCATCAATATAGATGCTGTAATAATTAATAATTTCTAAATTATTTTAAAGTTTTTCTCGTCTTTTTTAATGGCCGTATACTGCTTCAGCAAGGGCTTATTGGTCGATGTGGAACCCCCGGTTGAGGCCGTTGAAGGAATGAAAGCGCTGAATGGAGTCGTCTTATTGGGAATTATTATCGCCGTTCTAGCTTTTGTTACTGCATTTTTGGGTACATTTGGTATCTGCTGCGCCAGCACCCTTGCAATTGAAGCGGTAAATGAAAAGTAAATGAGGGCTTAGTTAATAAACAACCGTATTCAATTGTACTTTTCAATTTTAGCACGTGGTATTTTTGGTTGTGGGAATTGTGTTGGAAGCAGCAGCCATAGTTGAAATCGTTCATTTGCGGCAAATTAATCAATCGCTTTTCCCGGTAAATTACATTACAGTGTATTGCAATTTCAATGTATGCAGTATAAACAAATTAATATTTTAATTGTCAAAGTTTCATTCAATTTTAAACTTATTTTGGAATGTAAATTACCGTAATATATAGCCTACTCTATTTAATCCTTATTTTTAAATTTTGAAGAGAAACTTGTTGCCACTTGAAGTTTAGCCCAATATATTTATTTGCTTAAAAATTTAGTCTTTCCACATTAAATATTTCTACAAGTAACTTAATAGTGGACCAAACAGATTGTTTCAAATTGAAATTTTATTCCTTGTACCGTATCTATATGCACGTACTGTACAACGTTTTACATAATTTTTTTTTATTATTATTTTATAGCTGTTAATTTCGCTGTCTGCTTGTCCAGTTGAGTATTACATTTTATAATTTTATCGCTTATTTAAACAGTTACTACAATGTAATTAATATGTTATAGATTTGCGTAGTTTTTCTGTCTGGACCTAAAGGAGCGTTTCAAAGCACAGCTTGGATTTTGCTAATAATGTTGGGATTACAGGTAATGATAAGACGGTTAATAAACTTTTATTTACATTTTCTTTTTCTTAAAAAAAATTAATTTGTGGGTAGGTAGTGGCAGGATTTATTGCCGTGTACTTGACGTTGTTCGTGAAACGGTACAATCGAAAAGGACGCGATCGCCACGACGACAGTATGTGCGCCATAGACGACGTGGAGATTCCGATGCAAGAAACGAGCAACGACACCGAAAATCTCGACGTTGAAATAGAAATCCCTAGCGATTTCGGATAAGCGATAAGCGATAAGCGATTTCGGAATGAATCGCTGTACTCGGCGTGGGACAGCGAAATTAAAAGGAAACCATCGCCTTCTCGAAACCAAAGTAGATCCGGGAAAATGGTAACGTTTAGTAATGTGGACCGTCCCCCAATGCGTACACCACTTCCGATCCCATCGGATGAGGAATTGTCCTCTTTCGTTTCAGACAATCAACCTTTAGATCTCACTACTGCGGGAAGAGAATAATCCCCAATAATTGCGACGGTAGTTTCTCAAGTATTTCTCGCAAAGTTAAAAACATTTTTTTCTTTCTCAAATTCTTATTTAATTAGATATTTTGTTGAATTTTAAGATTTTAGTAAGCAAATTCTATTTATACATTTGTACAT
>JAQGAZ010000934.1:0-40801 GCA_034692225.1 Polydesmus complanatus
GTGGCTAAAGTGGTGACGATTTCGGAAGTTTTCGGAAGATTCAAGTGATTGGTGGATTTCAATTGGCACCCCTCCGCACTTCAGCTGCCGTTGCCAGTGTGCTAGCACCGCTGCTCCGAACGCATCGCTGCGATTGTGCTTTTACGTCACTACAGGCGTTTGCATCCAAACTTCTTAGAAAGTAATATTTCTGGTTCCGTTTCCGCAATGTAGAAATTCCGGACGTGTGAGGAAGTTATCCAGTTTTCGGAATGTAGAAATTATTACGTACGTGAAAGGTAGATTTCCGGAATGTAGAAACTATTACTTACGTGAAAGGTAGACTCCCGGAATGTAGAAATTACGGCTAACTGTATTATTTTTTATTAAGAGCCATTTCGCTGCTTCCGTATTTTTTGCCCCGTAAATAAAAAGGCGGCGCTAATATCGCCAATGCGCTTTTCCTCACAGAATAAAAACATTTATTACCAATGTTTTTAAATTTTGACACAGATTTATAGCGAGAATTTGTGAAAGATTATCAAAATGTTTAATACTGCATTGTTATTATGTTAATTTAAATTTTGATTAATAAATTATTTACAGCAATTTTGTATAATAATTATAATTCAATATGTTTGTATTAATTTTAATATTATAGAATAACATCGCGCAAACGATAAAATTTAGAAGCAACCAGCAACGTAAGTAGAGACATCTTCTCCTTCGCAATTGTTTATCCATCCATACCTGAAATAATTATGTAATGCATACGAAATTAATATGAGCCTACGTGACGTATAAAATAATCATTTCAAATCTTCCATACCATCCCTCGAATCCTTGTTGCTCGTAAACCATCCAGGCACAGTCGGTATCATCGTCAATGTTGTCGTTGGTCAATACTAACAGATAAACATTTTTTTTAAAAAATTAAGTTTAATAATTATGCTGATACTGTAATAATCAAAATGAATAAATAAAACTTACGCTTGCAAGAAACTCCGCACGAGTTATACTTGCTGCTTGTTTCACCGGAGCACCACCAGTAGCTGTTGATCTAATTCATTTGATTAAATTAATTAGTCGGTTAAATTGATAATATTAAAAGCTTAAAGCACATACTTGGAAGAGACCGAAATCTTGGGTTCCGTCAGAGTTGACGGTTCCGACAGCAGCGGTGTTCAGCCCGCTCTCATGTTCGCACAAGCAGACCCCTATAAATTGAAAATAAATTTACTTAAAAAAAAAAAAAATAACCTATATAATTATATAACATGAATTATCTTACAGTCGCCCATATCAGCCTTAGGCCAACCGTAGGTGCCGTAAAGAGTCTGAGCCAGTTCGCATCTGGTGTAGACGTGAGCGTTGGCCACGGCCAAGGCAATTGCCAAAACAACGAAACGGAGCATTTTGATATTGATAAACTCAGAAATTGAAAATATACCGTATATTTTTTTGTGTTACAAAATATTTTTTTGCCCCCTTCCTTTTTATATTAAATAGCGAGTGGTTGTTTTTTTAATAGTTTCGCGTGATTTGTGCACCAGCTCTTAAATTGTGATTATCCTAATGATAACGATGCGATAATAATTAAACTCTTGAGAAAAGAATGTAAGAATTAAAAATATAGGCCTACTCAACTACTGTAGATTTTATCGATTTAAAAATACACTAACCTTACTTGTCCTTTAGCATTTAGATAATTCTTAAAAATAAAAATAATGTCAAATTGTTTTTACAAATTGCGACATTGAAACAGACCATAATAATATTTCCTTGGTAATATTAAAATACCCGATAATATTTTTTGATAGGATTTTGCTAGATGTTTGTTTTTTCCGACTACACACATTTTTGATTTTTTTCTTAAATATTTTCAAATAAAAAAAAAATCCGTCACTTGGTAATTTTAGCTAAATTAATTAAATAATAAATAAATGAAATCGCAAATTATTTCGTAGCAATTTGTTTGCGGCTAAAATTGAAAAATTCAACATTAACTTCTTACGAATAGCTCATAATTCTGAAAATTATGGATTTTTTTTTCATGTACATGGAATGCAAAATGAATTTAGAACAAATGTAAGCTACATAGTTATTTCAATCTACTTTGGCGATCAAAATACACTGTACATAATAATTATGCTAATTAAATTTTAAAAAGTTAAGTTTGCTTTTTACTGCTGTGTTTGCGCTTTCTGGTTTATTTTATTGTGTTTAACTCCTCTGGGAACTTTCTACATTAACTAGATAAACATTTTTAAAGCGAATTCTAACATAATTTTTAAAAAGTACATAATTATTACATGTATTTGCGGCAATATTATAATAATTATTGTTTACAGTATTTTATCTTGGCTTTTGTTTAATAATAGTGTAGCGTGATTGATAAATTTCAAGTGGGAAAAATAATCACATTTTATCTTATCAACTTACAGTACTGTATTTAATTTTAGGCACTTATGCTGTTACAGTAGGCCTACAATGTGTACACTGACCAAAAATAAAAATAATTGATCAATAAACTCACTCGTATCATAAATACTCGTACTGTAAAATCAGCAATAATTGGATAATATCACTGGAATTAGCAAATAAGAGATCGCTAGTTCTCTTTCCGAATTATAATTTTTTTCTTTTGATTTTTGAAATTTATTCACTTCTTTTAAATGAATTAATTAAGTTATTTCTTGAATTAAACTTTGGGAATTAAAATGACTTAAGTTAATCACTCGCTCTCCAATTTTATTTTCATTTATATTATTAAAAACTTAACAAATATTATATGCTTAAGAAAGATCACTCATATTACAAGAGCACCTCAATCACGACCATCTCTCGGATTTTCCCCATGTAAATACTCAACAGTTTAATTTGTTCCAAATTGCGTTAAAAATTCCAACAAGAAAAAAAAATATTATTAATAAATCCAAATTTTATTAATACGCAAAGTTAATTAGCAAGAACACGTCGAATTATGCAACGACCTAAGACCTTTAAGAAAGAAAAAGAAAGAATCAAACAATTAAATTATTTCTTTTTTAAAGCAAATTGTAGCTTTATAATAATTATTAAACTTCAGGAAACAAATTAAACTGGCGTATTCTTTAACGCTTTTTTAAAACCACCTTTTTACTTACAGTAGAATGTGCGAACCAAGAACGAACTACCGGTAGTTTAAACATCAAAATATCGAATTAATCAAACTCACAAATAGAAATTAATCACGACGTTTCCAATCAAACTCTAATAAAAAAAAAACAGTTATTGATTAGTAGTACAAATGCTCGTAAATTAAATGTCAAATACACTTACTGTAGCCTACATTGTTTCCCATCGCAACGTCAACCAAAGCATATGCACTCCTCAACCTTTGTCTTTGATCGTTGAGTATAAATTCATTCAGCTCCCGAGCTTCATCCTCTAAGCCATTTTGTCTTTCACCGTCAACTTAGCTGTTAGCCCATATTATATTAATCTACAGTGCCTTGCATTGTCCAATAAAATGGTTGAGGTAGCGAGGTGTCAAATTTCAATGAAGAACCCGGCGACAATCTCCATTCCAATCGGCTTGATCACATGCATTTGACCGAACTGTTCCTTTTTACGTGTTTCAGGCAATGAAAGAGCCCATACTTTGCTCCTTACTTTCTCTTCGATCTCTTTCCATTATAGTTCGGAAGCAGGTAGATTGTTAAATGATCGCACAATTTGAGTGAAAATGTCACGTTGAGTCCAAATGAACGACCATTTTCTCTCCAGCCTTGAGCTAGATGTTTAAGCGACGGAGTTTGTAGAATTAAATTTTGCATTGCAGATAGATTTCTTAATATCTAAACAGTAATACGTTACCGCGTTGAAAAATGTCAAAATGTTATATACAGTAATTCGAATTTTCCTGTGACAGGTAGCCCGCTTTTTCGATCAAAATGTAGCCTACGGGAAAACTGCATGGTAGCTGATTTCATCGAACTTCTTAGATTATGGAGTTAATTAACACAACTTTCATTTGTTTTTTTAACTCCTTTTATCAATTAACATCTGAACAGTAATACGTTGACTTTAGACTCGTTGACAAATATCAACATTGTTATGCTGTAATTCAAATAATTTTCTTGAATCTCACCAACAAAAACAGGTAGACCGCGTTTTTCTTTCGAAATGTCCAGGCAAACTCGCAGTTGATTTTCTCGACCTCAGTGCACAGTGTTGTCGCTTCGTAAGGATCAATCATAAACGACGGAGCACGAATTTAAGAACATAAATAATGATGAAAAAATTTAGTTTTTTCAAAAACAAAATAAATTAAAAATAAGACATAAATAAGACATAAATAAGGCGTTGAAAATCTTTTTATAATGGCAAAAAAAAAAAAATTAAAAATTTAAATAAACCAAATTAGGCATAGGCCTACATGTAGACAGGTAATTAATTTTTAACAAATAAAATTAATATTATAATTAATTAAAATTAATTAACTTAAAAGGAAAAAATATTATAAATTTAAATGTATAACATTAGCACACAAATATTATTTAATTCTTATAGTTTATTTCCATACGAATAGATTAATTAAAAGATTAAAAGGCGTATTTTATAATAATAATAATAATATCACAGGTGAATATATTGAGGTGACGAGCGCTATTGTTCAGCATCCATTAACACAATCTGATAGTTTGAAGGTAGATTACGAATGTCATTTTCTGACCATGTAATCTATAAGGAGCAGTCGAGTAAACAATATGCCAAATAATTGGACAAAGAATATTTAAAAAAATATTATAACTGCGATTGAATTACTAGTTAAACACGATAAAGTAACAATAATAATGCAATCAATTTGTTTCCATCAATTTCTTCATGCACTACTTTTTATTTTTTAAATGGATATTACGTTTGTTTTATTATAGGACAATTTTTAAACTAAATTTTTTTTTAAAAGATAATTTTAAACATAGGTAGGCCTATATAAAGACGAACATCTCCAATGTTTGGAAATCAGTTTCCCAAGTCGCAGAGCTGAAGTAAAGACGCAACGAATTAATCAGTGTTGAATAAATTTAATTAAATTAAAAAAAAAATGTCGAAAGCGATTTTGATGTTGTTCTTGTTCCAAGTTTTTCTCATTTGTAAGTATAAAATTTTTTTTTTTTTTTTAATTTATAGAATTACCATAATAATAAGCGTATTTAAATTTGCAGATAGTGCCGATTGCCATGACGAAACAAATAATTATAAAAATGAAGATTTCACGCCAATTTATTACCCTCAACCGACACCTTCTGAAAACGATTTCTACTATTATCCAAATATTGAAGAATATATGGAAAGAACGAAAGGAAAATATCCAAAATTTAGTCGCATTCCCATCACTCATTTCTCTTGCAGGGATTTTCCTTTCCCTGGATATTTTGCCGATGTAGTAACCGGATGCCAAGTAATTTTTCCTTTAATACTGTTTTTTTTTTTTCTTTTTTAAACCTAATTAATTTAATTTTTGTAAAGGTGTACCATATGTGCGCCGAGGATGGTCGTCGAAGCAGTTTCCTCTGTCCCAACCAAACCATCTTTAACCAGCAAACCCTTGTGTGCGACTGGTGGCACAACGTCGAGTGCTACATGAGTAGCGATTACTACCACATGAACGATTTTAAATTTTCCGCGAAATATAATCAAGGCAAGCCAAACCACGTCAACGATCACCATTACCAAAACGACTACGGAAACCGAATTAATAAAGGCAATTCCGAGTACCAAGTTTTAAACAACGGCCCCGCGCTGCAGCAAGCGCATCAGCCTCAACAATTCGAGTACAACAACAACAATCACTCTCCGCCACCGATGCATAACGCAGTAGGAGAAAATCATAATAATATTAATACTTACGAGCAGCAAAATCAATTTGAAGCGGATCGCCCAAATTTTGAAAATGTAAATCATCACCAGAACCAACCCGAAGGAGTTTATACTCGCGATTATCCACAAGGGAACGAGAATAATAATTTCCATAATCCGAATAGGGGCGAATATTTACATTACGCAGCTTCCAATCAAACCGCCGTTATTCACAAGAAATTAAAAAATGTTAGCGTTAGCAAACTCAATTTCCTTTTGAAAAATATTAGCAATATTATTCGACAACGAGCACAAAGAGAAAAATTGAAAGAAGCGTAAATTAATTATTTTGGGTTTATTTTATCGGTCAAATAATATTATGTTAATTAGACTTTTGTAATCGCCCGTAAATAACTTTTTTTTTAGTAAAAAAAAAAAAATAAGTGTTTACCGTATTTAAATTTACATTATCAATGTGTTGTAATAATAATTAAATAGTTGCGATTTGAAACAAGTTGCAAAAACAATTTTGAAAAATAAATAAATAAAGACTTTTTTTTTATCAAATATTTTGAATTATTTAAAAGTAGAAACAGCCGCAAATGTTACATTTAAATATTAATGCAAACTTTTGGTTTAAAAGGTTTTTTTATGGCTAAAAGCAAAAGACAAAAAAAAAAAAGTTGAATAACATTGAAACCGGAATCGTTTTCCCGACGTCATTTAATATTAATGACGTCATTTTGAAGCAAATCGGAGCTCTTAAGAAAATAGATAAAAACTCTAAATTTTTATATTTAATGCACAAACAAAGTCTAAATGTAGAGCAATAATTTCTGCAAAATAAATTTTGTGAATTAATCAAGTTACTAAAATCATTTTTTAACTTTTTTAATATACCTAGTTTCAGTTGAACATAATGATTGAATATATTAAATACAACGACCGCCTTCATTCTTTTACATAAATATCTTTTCTTAGATTAATATAAAGCAATCCATATATTAATGACAATCGGGGTTAGAGGGAGGAGTTTTGGTTTGTTTTTTTAAATATCGATTGATAGAAATTACAATAAAGAATATATAATCACAGAATTTGTTCACAAATAGATCAGCTTATAATAGTTTTGTATTCGCTCAATATAATTCTCTAAAGAAGTAATTAAGGACAAAATACAATAATACAGAGATAAACGTCGATTCCCAAACAAGTTGGACAATTGGATACCGAGATATGATCGATATAATAAATTGATTTCCTGTTAGCTAATCAGTAGAAGTCATTTTGACACACTTTTAGAAGCAAATGCCAAAATAGTTCGATTTCGATGATTACCATATAGCCTTTATTTATTTATTTATTTTTTTTTTACGGTAATAAAAAGCGTATTGGTTTTTTTCACCCGCTTATTTTAATTTAAATTAATCGTCGGTAGACGGGGTATCTGTAATCTTCAACTTCCGAATTTCCGTTTAAAAGCTCTCCCAACGAATATAGCTTTTCGCTATCGCTACGATGATTTCCGTAGTTTTCGATATTTTCACCACTTTCCGAAGACTCTTGATTATCCGAATCATCTTCCTGCGAATTGTAATCGCCCAAGATTTGTCTCAATTTCGGCTCGTTGCGGCGATTGGTTTCCCGAATTTTACCCCAACTTCCAGCTGGATGTACTTCGTCATCCAAATCCTCTAAATCGCTGAGAGAGAATTGCGGATGTTGTCGTCGACGTTTCTTGGCTCCAATTATTCCGAGCGACCTAAATAATAATAATTACCGTCATTTATTAAATTCATTACGAAGAGCTTTTAAATTTAAAATGTCACTTTCTTAAAAGTTAAGGAAAAAAATCATTTTCAAATTTACCTCTTTTCTGATAATATTTTTTTTTTAATTTTTTACAATAATTATTATTACGAGGTGAAATAAACTAAGGATATAGTTCATAACAATAATTGCTTAGAATATAAAAAAATTAAATTCCATTATTAGTATTGGTTTGAAATTTGTAAACTACAGTAACTGATTATAAAAGAAGAAATCAACATTTCAGTACATTGTATCAACAAAATTAATAAAAACGTTTTTTTAAAAAAAAACCGATACTGTATTTTTTTTAAAAAAAATATTTTAAAAAAAATATTTAGAAAAAAAATTATTAGACTTTCAAGAAAAAAAAAAAACACAAAAATGTGAAAAAAAATCAATAAAATAGTTTTTGAACTAATATTTTAAAAAAAAAAGTAAAGCAAAATAAAAATGTAAACATAAACTGTAACAACAAAATTATGTAGCCTATAAATAACACAAAATTTGTTTTAAACTTTTAGGAAACAAAAAATTGGGAAAATCTCTAAAATAGTTTCCAGATGAATTTTTTCAGAAAATATGAAATGTAATATTTGATGAATAAAAAAAATTCATAAGAAACAAAAATTTTATTTTTTAAGATAAAAAAAAAATTAAAAAAAGTACAAAAACTGAAAACACATTGAAAAAATCAATTTTGATAACTCTACACAATAATTGGACCTACTGTATGTTCTTTAAAAACCAATAAAAAAAAATGTTACAGATATTATGGCTAGACTTATTAAAGAACGGTTTTCGCTAAGATTATTTTTTAATACCTGTAATCGACTGCGGGGTAAAAGCCTCTTTTCATCGGCGACATTTCGTCCGAATTCATCATGAAAACGTCGGGAGTTTCTTTGGCTTTCAAAGCTTGATTAAGAATTTCTGGATTGACGGATTGATCTGGACGATAATAATATCTATAAAGACTAGGTTCTATCGCCGGATCCTCTTCTAAATCGAGCATCGGAGCCCACGGAAATCCAATTTCTTGCAATCGCTCAGATTCTCTTTGCTATTTTAATTTAAAAATAAAAATAAAATGTAGACATAGCATAAATGACTGATACAAATAATTAAAAAAAAATTTTTTATTGGGTACCCTATCTTCTTGTTCTTTTGCTAACTCAGCAGCTGCCAGCAAACTCAAAAAGCCAAGAACATCATCCTCGCGAACTCGCACATCTCGTTTCCATCGCCTTGAACTGCCTCGCATGTTCATTAGTTGCTCCGCCGTAGTATGAAGACTTCTCTTACGGAAATTACGTTCATTTCGGGCAATGTTTCGACGTCGACGGCGATTGCCATATTCGTCCACTCCTCCAAACCATTCCTCAGCTAACAGAGGGGAAAAAAAACAAATTTATACAATAATTGTTGTAAAACCGCTATACATTTTTAAATATCACGAAGATTAAAAAAACAGCCATTTTATTTTCGAAACTGTTGATAATATTATTTTAATTTCCGATATCAATTAAAAGTTTCTATTTTAAAAAGTTTAGCCCATAATTTTTTTTTTTATTACTGATACTGCACAATAAAAAAATTTGAAAATTAATAGGGCTTCTATAGGATAGAATTGCAAAATAAGATTAATCAGGTGGAATTTTAATTTCAGTGATTGAATAAGCACCGCGAATTTAAATTCGATATTAAACAATACTGTATTGAATAAATTGTATTTTTAAATTACAGTAGGTTATCTATTATCCCCAAGAATTTTGTGAGACTAATTGTATTAAAAAGCATTTTTGATTGGGCTATGAATAATTTATTTAAATCTTGTGAAAAAATATCTATAATATTGGAAATTGTTATAGCAATAAATTATTATAAATCTTAATTTCAATTAACTTTTTTGAAAAATCTATACCGGTATAGTACTTGAAATTTTAAATAGGCCTAAGGTTTTACTCAATTTAAAAATAAATTTTTAACTTAACTTTGACGTACTCATTATATTCTATTTATTTTTAAAATGACTTTTAATTAATTTTGAAATTCATTGATTGTAGGCTACAGTGGATTGCTGTAACTTTGATTTAATTTTCAATTTTTGGAATAGTTTTTTTTATTAATTTTTAATTTTAATATGGCTTTCACTCATAACTGATACTCGTATTAATTTATTACTAGCTTCTACTCATTATTAATTTTTTTTATCATTAAAAACCACCAAAAAAAAAATAACAATCATATTTTTCAGCTGATAAACTGTAAAAAATTTAAAGAAATTCGATCTTGTAAAATATAAACCAAACTTTGGCTTGTTTTATTTTCTTTTTACAACGAAATTTGCATTATGGAAAAAGTAATATTTGATGAAATTTAACCTCAATTACCAAAAGACTAGAAAAAATACCAAAATATTAAGTAGCCTACTTTACAGTAATATACAAATTAATTGGGTTTTTTTTAGAAATTTTAATTTCAACAGTTATCTTAAAAAACGTTTTAATTAGAAAATCATAAGCATAATTTTCACCAGCGCCCTTTCCTTCAAATGAGGCAATTGCATTGATATAGCGTTGCGTATTCACTGCATATGAATACGTTGTTTTTATTTTAATTTTACGTAAATTATCGCGCTGATAGGCCTTTTTTTAAATATGTATCTCATGATACATAACACTTTCATATTGTTCATAATTCAACCGTGAAGAGTGCATCATTTTTTTTTTTTTATTGTGCGAGCGTTAATTTGTTCAGTAGCCTTTGCTCTCGCACTCGTAAATTGAAGGGGTAGACCGTGGAAAGGGAAAAAAAGCGGAAATTGAGGCGTGGTTGTATAATTCAAGTTACTATCTGGCGTCAAATTAGATCTCTAGGGCCGAATAAATCAACTTAAAATAACACGTGGGTTTCCTCGATTCATTTGTGGTATTAAGGTAAAGACCTACCCACGCGCTTACTCTTCTATTGGTATTATGTATATACACGAACCAATAGTATAGGCTACTTTTATAATAATAAATTGAATGTTATTTACCATTAAATCTGTCTCTGTTCGCTTGCTCTCTCAGACCTCGAAAAGCTGATTGAGTGTCATCTTGTAATTGACTTTCCATAGGAAGTACACCTCGATATGATTCACTCTCGATTTCTCTATCATTCCCAAATGGATTGTCATCAGACGGAATTAGCTCACCTGCGCATGGACAAAATCAAATAAAAAAAAAAATGAAACCAAACACGTTTTTTGATTACAATTTTCAATCTGGTCGAGCATTACGAAAAGTTATTTCCTAATCGCAAAATGTAATCGATCGATCGATCATTGCGACCAATTCTCATTTCATTCAGTTGTTGTTGTTATTTTTTTTACCTTTAGATCTATCTCCATCCATCATGAGAGAGGACAATGGGTCGTTTTCTGCTCCACTTTCATCTTCATCGACCCGTGGACCAATCACCTCGTCATAGCTTTGTTGTCGTTTCATATCTGTGTTCTTTTTAGTTGCGATTCCCGATAGCGCATCGTCGACCATTCCCGCCGGCTTATTTTGTTGATTGCCGAACTGAATAAACTCTTCGGATTTCTTTTCTAAAACCGCAAGAGAATATTTGTGGGTTTAGAATCGATTGAGTGAAAAATTAATCACGGAAAAATCAATAACATCAAATACTTCAATGTTAAAAACAAAATTATTTACTTAAAATAAATTTAATAAAAATAAAATAAATAATAAAAAAAAATCATCAAAGTTAACCATCAAAAATAGTCAAAGTTAAGAATGTTTTTATTTAAGACTGTCGACATTTTAGAGTTTGTAAGTACTTTTATTTTTTAATTTTTTAAGTTGTATTTATGGTGTCTAATTTAAAAAATAAATAAATAAATGTGAAACTTTTTTTTAAAAATATTAATTTTACATAATCATTTTTCAGGATTTTTTGTGATTTTTATGTATTTTAGATAGTGTTAATTGTACAACGCGTTACGCATAAGTGTACTTTTATTTAATAGCAGCTGGCCCTAGCTACATTGGGTAATTCATGGCAAAGGCAATTTAAAAAAGCAGCCTTAAAAATGAAATAAAAAAATACCATGTAATTTTAATATTTATTTGTTTTCTCGAATCGAATTGACATCCAATTTCGATCTAGTAAGCGAGTGAAAGAGTTCTATGATTAATAGGGCAATTTAATGAAAAATGACGAAGAGATTAATTGGATTCAAATAAATAATAATTACTGTATAAAATTATAAAGCACAAATTAAAAGGTCAATAGCGACAACTCATCAGATCAGCGCTCACGGTATCATCGATCACTCAAATCAATAATATTATTTGTCATTTTGCACACTCGCAAACAAAATGAAAAATATTGCTTGCTTTAATAATAATAATTTTAATATTATTAAATTTTAAAAAAAGAAAGTATATTTTTAACTGTAAAAAAGAAATGTTTATCAAAAAAAAAAAAATCAAGACATACAACTTTTCTTCAAAAATTAATTTAAAAAGAATATTAACTTTACACTGTTAAAAAAAATTAAATATCAAAAATTAATCGCGTCGTTTTATAAAATTTGCATAAAATGATTACCGGTATTTTAAAAAAAACTAATAATGTGCGTAGACTGCATTATTTTATAGTCAGTAGTGCATAGTCCATTACTCAAGAGACGCGTTAATATAATTTATGAAAGGGGGAGGCTTAGAATCTCATTATGAACAACCATGTTATTAATGAGATATATCTTTTTAATAATTTTTAACTTCGCGCAATTTGCACGCGAGCGAGGTCACTAATTCAATTAAAATATTATGCATTTTGTATAGAAAAGTGTAGGAATTATTTACTTCGTACTGTAGTTGTATCTTCCGAACTCCCCACTGTTTTCCCATTTTTCGAACTAATCGCTTTTTTCTTCGTATCGTCCTGAGATTTGGAGTCAGGTGACGACGTTACTGCCTGCTTATTAGTATTAGACAATGGCGAAGATGTAGCTGGTGCTGACGTTGTTAAAGTAATGACGCAAGTCACTATCATCATCACCACCAGCAGCGCACTAAATTCCGGCCTTTTCATTTTCAACGCCCACACAGCTGGATCCTAATGTAATCTGGAAGAGAAAGCAAAAAAAAAAAACCCCCGTTATAATATTATGATAAAGCACATTTAAATTAGGTCACGAATAACTACATCTTTCATCGTATATTACGTTAATCCTCCGCGGATTATCTGACT
Source organism: Polydesmus complanatus (assembly GCA_034692225.1). Classification (NCBI taxonomy): domain Eukaryota; kingdom Metazoa; phylum Arthropoda; class Diplopoda; order Polydesmida; family Polydesmidae; genus Polydesmus; species Polydesmus complanatus. Next base: position 12,880 of record JAQGAZ010000934.1, read on the forward strand.
GATGAGCTACGTAATTTGATTGACAGGAAAAATTATTTATTGATGATTTTTATTTTAATTTTTTTGAAATATTTAATTTTGAAGCGAGGAAAAACATTATATAATACGCTCATTAAAGTATACATATTTAAATTTTATATGCACCTAAAACTGTAGAGATTGGCTCATTTACGACTTAAACCTGTTGTTTATTATCGAAGTTTGCGATCTCAATTGAGCTTATCATCTCTATAGCACCTTTAATTAGCGAAGAAACCAACGACGTATGACGAGGGGATATAATATAATCTAATTAGCTTCGCTTTTTAATACTTGATTGTAAATTCGTTGCTAATTAATAATCAACCAATCGAGAAAAAAATCCTATTTTATTTTTTAATTCGGCGTTATTGTAATTTTTAAGCCAACGTTGCTATATTTAATGCGATCTTCTCTGGGGTAACCAAGCAACTGGTAGGTATATAAGTCGATGAGTTAACGTAACTAGGTTATAATCAAGCAATTGAAAGAATCGATTTCATTTTTGCCGATAGAACATGCGAAAGCACTCAATTTTTTGAGAATAAAAAAAGAAAAAAAACAGATTTTCCACCGCTTATTTGCTCGTTATTTACGATCACCTTCTAAACATAACATGATTTCTCATCTCGCAATGACGTGCTCGATAAAATAGATATGGCTTATAATTTTATCTGATAACCGCTGATTATATTTACTGTGCGGGGCTTATCTTATGTAATATATTTCTCCACAAACAACTTGACACGATATGAATGATGCAAATTATCTCTCACATATAAAAAAAATACACAGCTTAATTCCGTATCTTTCCATAATCTTTTTGTTTGTTTTCGACTTCATATCGAGAAACAAAGCTATAAAATTATTTCTTTTTTTAAAAGTTATTTTCGATCCTTATTATTTCATGTTCACAAAATTGATACAGGAAATACATTATGTAAGCCAGTAATAAAGCTAATTTTATATGAATTTGTTTACATTTCCGTCCGTCTCCAAGCGTTAAAATTGTTTTCTATAGATTTGTATCATATTAAATTTAAACTTTTCTTTTATCTTCTTTATTATAATAAAATGGTAGGCCTATTTTCTAAATCAAAAACAAATTTAGAACGATTTAAAGAGACTAAAAAATGTAAATAAAACGCTCTTTTCTAAAAGTCCACATTTTATTTGAATATCAAATAACTTGAAAAGTCGTTAAAATTTCTTTAGAAATATGTATTTATAAAAAATTAAATTTCCTATTCAACAAACAAATACGCACGAAATTTGAAATATAAACATTACTTTTATGATGATCCTTAATTAGGCCTATATAACTTAGATAAAAATAATAGACTATAGGCCTACCCGGTGTAAGTAAACATTAAATTAAAACAGACTGGTAGGCTACTTCGCTACCAGTGCGTAAACACACTTTAAAAAAAAAACAATTTAATAAAACGTCAAATTGGCTAATCCGAAAACCAATTACATTTTTACGATTATTTTCTTCAATTAAAGAGAAATTACAATTATTATTAATTTAGTTTCCAAAATATTTCCCAAAGCAAAATTCGAAACTTAATCAAATTAAATCTTAGGTAACAAGCATGCGGGAATTGAATCTCAAACGAAGTTGAAGTAATATAAAAATCAAATAAAATTGCGGGGAAAATGTACGTGTATAACAAACATCTATTGTAAAGCTCAATCGGATATAGGCCTACTCGTACAGTACATGAGGGAAATAAATGCAAAGAAATATCGATTTTGGTTTTCCAGCTTCCTAACAATCGATCAACCATTCAAACTTAAATAATTCAATCCATAATCAAATATTGATGATATCAGAGAAAGAAGAAAAAAACTATTTACCCAAAACAATCGTTTTATTCTTAAAAAAGAGTACGTTACCAATTCCAGACATTAACATTAACGATGTTGAAAACACGTAGTAATGATTATTTAAATCGTAAAATAAGTTCTTAGTACATGTTTAGTATTAACAAAACAAATAAATCGCATGGGACTGAAGCGTCAGACTGTTTATTTGACAGCGCAGCAAAATACTGTACTTGGTTTTTAATAAACGACTCAATGAACGTGAACGGAATCGACAATGATAGAAACAATCGTGACTTTTCCAAATTATTGTTTACCTCAATATTGCAAAAAATAAATAAAATAAAAATTATTAAAATTTCTCTTTCGCCAGTGATCGCTTTCACATCGGAATTTCAAAATTAATAATCAAAAACAGTTTTTAAATCTAGTATAAAAATGTTAATTAAATTCTGCATTAAAAACATGAGGTGTGATGCAAGAAAGGGTTTACAAAACAAAAAACAACACGCATGACACAGACATTCAAGCCGACGAATAGGACAGTTAAATGTTAAAAGAAACGTCATTAAATTCTATGTATCAATAAAATATTTAGATTATTAAAAGCATTTATTATTAATTCAGTTGAGTTCTTTTTTCGTACACCGTATCTATCGATCACATGATAAATACATTTGCTCAAGATGGGTTTTAATTATTAAAGAAAAGTGAAGCCTCCGACAAAAAGCTTCAAAGCACATTCTATTGTTCATGTACTGGCTGTATATCGTAGATGGTCACCCCGAGAAAAGAAGAAGAACACCTTTTAAAATTTTATTTTCCAACCTACCCTTTTTCTAATAGCTTATTTGATATTTTACGACGCGTGTTAGAGCTTAGTAGAGCAGCATGCCAAAGCAATCTTGGAAAAATAAAAACCTCTCTTTTCCCTACCCATACCCTACCCTACTCTACCTTACCCTTTAAGCCTCAAAGTGATAAAATTCGGTTTAATTTTAAGACGTAGCGTTTTACCCGTCTTTATTGTAATTCAGTATAAAGATGTCACATGATATCGCAGATTATCGTTTACGCGCGCTACACCTTATCAATTCAATCCAACAAAAAACTCGTTTTATTTTATAAACCTCAAAATTCGAAAATATAAACCTTGAAATTCGTATATAGGATTAAAGAAAAGTGTAAAATAAATAAATAATGAAATTGTAGAGCAAGCTGACTCAATCAATAGAGAATGCGGCCATTTCTAGAAGACTACTTCTTCAAGATTAAAAAAATAAGGTGACCTACTAAAAAATACGGTAATTAAAACAAATATTATACTTTTCATTGAATTTACCTTTTCTCATATTTCTGAAATAGCGTTTTTTTTTTTTTTTTTAATATAGAGATAGTTACGATTTAGATTTAAATAAAGTCTCGTTATGCGAAATTCATTACTGCAACTTTTATTACATCCAAAGAATCTTCTTAATACGTTTTGTCAACGTTATAAAAACCAAATTGCTACATAAAAGTAGGTCTCAACATGTAGCAAGTAAGCAGTGAGTACCGCGGTGTACAATACAAAAGTATAACGTTGGAATAAAGTAAAAGTCAAACTGTATGCGTGTACGAGAAATTAAACAATTATTAACTGCCCCTTGTTAAACGGCAATCACTACAGACATCGGAGAATTGCACTTTTCCCATCTTTAGTCATCATTGCTCTTACGTACTAAATCGCATTATTTTGTTTGATTAATATTTAAATGCGAAATGCACGGGCCAGTTACACATCGATTTAAATTTTAAAAAAATAAAATACTTTTTTTCTAACGAGTTAGAGGCAGTTGATGATTTTAAGGATGTTTTTATTTATTAAAAACTTGAATGTCTCAATTTTTAAATAAATATGTGAGTTAATTATTTTGTGTAGTATACTGTCTAATTAAAACCTACACATTAATTAAAGAAGGAAAGAAAAAAAAGTGTAAAGCGCATTCGCATCCCGAACACAATCCTGAGTTTTAAATAGAAAAAATAACAATCGAAAATCAACGCGGGGGAATAATAGCTAAGCAAATTATTTTATAGAAATATTTACTGCGTCATCAATCACTGTCAAATTGAACAAAAACAGTTGAATTACGAAGTGATAAATCGAGTCAGTATTTACTTTCCAATTAAAGTTTACAAATTATAGTCATATCCTACAATTTTGTATCAATTTTCTATATTTTTAATTGACTACCAGTATTAAAAACGAACCTTGACTTTTTCAGAAGACTTGAAACGTAAAAATATTAAATTGCCGTAATAGCATGTTGAAAATGAAATACGGCACAATTGCAGCAAAATTAATAAGCCAATCAACTGAGTAAAAGTCAAAGGTTTGTTTGACTTCAAACAAAACAAGTACATGGAACAGAATTTTCAAACCTAGGATAAAATAACCACATCAATAATATTTAGTTGATCGTAGCCGAATTTATGTCATTTTTATTTAAGACTTTCAGGAATATTTATTCGGTATAAGTCTACTACTGGCTGTACTTGCATTGAATTCTTAAAACCCAATGGTAATGTTATATTCCACTTGCATACAAAGTAGATATTACGTTTAGATTTCAACCATATTTTTCCACATACCGGTATACTGTATTTACTAAGGAAAAGCGCAGTAGTGAACCGGCTACATGTAACAGGTTTGTTGACAAATCTTTTATCATTTACAAGTTACATTATGTGAGTCTAAAGTGTTAGCATAAGATTTAGGATTAGGTCTATTCTGTATTAGCAAAACATTAATTTCAAGAGCCCATCTCATGTAGGCCTATTGTGAAAAAATAATAGCCAACAGTAAATTCCATTTTGTTAAAATAAAATAAATATTAATAACCTGCCGGTATTTAAATTAATCACATTCTGAATACTTTTGTAAACAGTTGATGATAATAATTTAAAATATTTTCATTCAAAAATGTGCGCATTTCGGGGATTAAATTATTGACGACCAAACCAACAACAAGTGAGACAGAAATGGCAGCCATAATCAATAAATTAATGTCAATATTTTTCCTTCAAATTGAAAAGAAAAATGTAAGAAATTGACTTCGAAGAATAAAAAAATTTGTAGAAATAATTTCGTAATATGTACGTTTGAGACATCATCAGACATAATTATAAATTGAGTTTTAAATTTTCCACAATTATATTTTTACTAGTAACAATTGTAAACACCCGTGTACCAAAACAGATTCAAAACCGTTTAATTTTTACCCCCCCGCAAAAAAATAATAAATTACGTCTGTTCAACACATATGGTTCCAAATTATTTATTTGAACGTGTGTCGTAGCCACCGAAAAATGGTTTCTTTCACGATTGCTTTCTCATTATTCTCGTCATATAAAGACCAAAATCGATAATTCAATTACACCAAAAGTCTAACATGAGCCATTTAATTAGCAAGAGCTCTACTACCGGTAGATTCGGATAAGTTATAACAAAAAATTAATTATTTAATATTCTCACCTTTGCCTAACAAGTGACAGCTTGGATGTTGAGAGTTGCACAATAATAATCGATTTGTTGGCGACGAGAAGAGCGCGATGGATAACTTCCGACTTTACCGATCTCTCTGACTGTACTGATGGTTCTGGAGTGTGCGCGCGTGTGTGTGCTTTAGCTGTTGAACGAGAAAGAACAGATATTAGAGAGAGAGAAAAAAAAAAAAAAGAAAACCGACGCTGAATGAATAAACGTTGTACGCCAGCGCTCCGCGACGTCAAACGATTGTTGCTATATACGTCTGATGCTGCAGCGCGAAGATAAATCTCGGGTGTTAATTCGGCTCCATCGTGCAGGGGGATATTTACAAAATCCTACAGTTTAAAAGGAAATAATACTTCAGTTATATTTAGATGAGCAAAAATAATCATTATCTTAATGACATTCGCCATTCGAAATCAATTATTTGCTATGAACTCACAATTTCGATTATGGAAACGCATGCAAATTCAAACTGAAGGATTATTATATTTACATACTTATACATATTCGGATACTTGACATTTAATTTAAAAAATATAAAAATTTAGATTCCGAGAATTTCTTTCATCAGATCGAATAAACCACGTTATACTCCATCGTTAAATTTAATTAAACTTATCCTTATCTGTTTTTTCCACATTTTTTTTTGTTGCTTCTTCTTTATAAAAGTTATAATAAATGCAAAAAAAAATTAATTTCAAAAATATTTTAATTACCGTACATCAACGTAGGCCTACATGAATTTATATAGGCTACCGGTATAAAAAAAAATTTCATACAAAAGTTATCAATGTGGAATTGATTATTAGGTGGGTTAAAAAAATATAATGTGCTGTAATAATTATTATTACCACTCTTCTTCTTAAATTACATAATATTTAAGTTCTTATTTAAAAGTACCGTATTATTAAAATAACCAGCTTTTTTTCAAATTGCTTGATCAGTTATTAATAATAATTATGAGATTTTCTTATGCTATACTTAACATGTAAGAAAGCATCTTAAAGAGAGAATCTTTATAAAAAAAAAAGCAACTTGAATAAGTTTCGTCTAGGAGGCTGTTTAGGTTGCTCAAGATCCAACCGGCTACAGTATTAGTTTCCAATGGTAACACCATGGCAACAAGTGAGCAATGAATAGGGAAGGAATCAAACGACATGTACCGGTATATTATTATTGCCCGTACAGGACCACTTAAGAAATATGTTCCCAAAATGTCACATAAATATTTTTTAAATCTTTGATAATGCCCAAAATCTAATTTTACAAGATTAAGTTTTCAGACAATTTCAATTATTATTTAGTTGATATGCAAAACAGCTGAATAATATTCGAGTACAATCTCACTCCATGAGCCATAAGACTCAAGGAGTTACGAGTATAAGATCAGTAAAATCCTAAAGTGCTAAACACTATGGTAATTTATCAGCAAATAAGATTTTTAAATACATGTAAATCAGCAGCATACTTTATTTATATCCTTGAAATGCATTTATTTATCGAGCAGCACATTTATTCAATAATAAATTTATCATTAAATTCAAATTCGCTCAGTATTCCACACTACACGTACATGTAATTGTATCGACAAATATTTAAAAAAAATAAAACCGATTAATTTACGGTACTGTAAATTAAAAAAAAAAAAAAACTTATAAAATTTTCGCTTAAATAAATTAACCATGCAAAACAAATTGGCCTCAATTTCAATTTGCATCAAATGAAACAAATACATTACTGTACTTCCAAAAACTTGTTTTGGATTTAACAAAAAAAAAATACAAAACTGAAATACAATGTAAAATCAAATTTTACAGTACCTGTAGGAAGTATCTTCAAAAAATATTTACCTGCACTTCAAAAATTATGAACAGTAAGGACCTAACTTGATCCTAGGAGCAATATTCATAGATATCAATTCTTGGTAGAGTAACTTGGCGGCGTAAGGTATTTTAATTGAAGAAACCTCACGCGATGATTGACAGTAGTGACACCTTGAGAACAATAGAAATTATTTTTATACTTTTTTTTTAAAACTGAGAATAATACTGCGCTATTAATATTATACATTTTGCACTGTATTATTAATATTATACATTTAACTTTTAAGTCATTAGGCCATTAAGATAATAAACACAGTAACAATTTGTAATTGACTCAACATCAACAAATGTCATCAACAATGGTTGAATCATGCAAATAACTTTAAAAAAAACTATATAAAAAAAAAAACTAAATAAATACCAGCCACAATATCCAAAATAACCGCACTTATTGCAAACGTCTAATTGAAACTCATCACTGGAAGTCATCAGTCGCTCCATCATAAGCATACTAAAAAAACATTCAAAGGTGTTGCGCCCATGTACACACGTAAAATGCATATTTAAACGCCTGTTACCTAGCTCCGTATCCTATAATACTATCTCTTTCCATTTCACCCAAACGTAAACCTCCATCTCTCGAACGACCTTCTGTTGGTTGTCGCGTTAAAACAGCACGAGGGCCTTTTGCCCTTGCGTGCATTTTATCCTCAACCATATGCTTTAATTTTTGATAATAGACTGGACCAAAATAAATATACGCACTCTGTAATTCTCTGAAAAAACCATTTTGTAACATGTAAATAACGTCCTTTTAAAAAAATTGAAATTTCTAACCCAGTAATGCCACAAGTCATCAAATCCTTTCCTTGATAACTGAAACCGTTTTTGATTAAATCTTCACCAATATCTGCAACTTTATCTCCACCAAATGCTAAATATCAATAAACGTAGTCTAACATCTAAATTTTTGGAATATTTGTAACTGTAAAATATACCAGTTCCGTATCGAAATTCGCCTTCTAAAACTCCAGCTTTACCAGCAATTAATTCGATCATTTTTCCAACAGTCATTCGAGACGGAAATCCATGAGGATTCATGATCTACAAATAATATAATGATTAAAAAGTCTTTAGTATTTTATTTCTGTTTTACCATATCTGGACAAACTCCCTGCTCGCTAAATGGAAAATCTTCTTGTGGAACTATTAGACCAGTGACACTAATTATAATTAAATAATAATTGTAAAATCACTAATTAATATCCCTAATAATTATGTGTAATGTATTACCCTTTTTGACCGTGCCGACTGCTGAATTTATCACCCACTTCTGGTCGACGGGTCTGACGTAACAATAATTTAATAATTTGCGACTCCTCGGCATTGGATGAGATCATAACTTTTTCAACGTAAGCGGGATTAATTGTGCGGTAACTAAACAAAACAAAAATTAAAAACAATAAAATGCATTTTAGTTCACTTGATAATCTCACTCCAAAGCTGTTTCGTGATACTGGTTCAAGTTCTGTTGTTGTTGTTGATTAATGTCAAAAGAATTTGAGACAATTGGACTCCACCGATTGACTAACGTTTGCTTTGAACGAACTTGGGCACCTTGAAAAAAATTCATTTATCATTAATTTTCAATGGTAAACATTAAAATAAATTAAAGTTTACCTACGGCAGCAATGCCATCTAATTCTAAAATTTCATGTCGGTCATTACTTTTCAAAGAAGGAGTTGGTGGAACCACTAAGTCATCTTTCTGATTAGGATAATGTTTCAATAAACACTTGGCATTGCGATAAACAAAGCACCTTCCGTATCCTTTACACGTAAATTAATTAATAGGCTTAAATTACTACCAAGGAAATTAATAATAATTTTAACCTCTGTCCAGAGAGGCTTTATTTAAAACGATAGCATCTTCGATATCATAACCACTATAACTCATGACGGCAACCACGGCATTTTGTCCAGCTGGTAAACTAGGAAATCCAATAATATCCATAGGCTTAGTCCTCACCATTGGTATTTGAGGATACACCAACCCATACAATAACGTATCAATTCTATTTCTTTGATTGTAAGCTATAGAGCCTATTAAACGTTTTTTTAATGATTGGTGAACATCACTATAATATCAAAGTCAATGATAATTATTCATACCCATGGCTTGCTTGCCCATAGCACACTGATATGTGTTCCTCGGAGATTGGTTATGATGAGGATATGGAATTATTCCAGCACATACGCCAAGAAGAGTGAATGGCTCAATTTCTAAATGAGTTGTACCTCTAAAACAAAATAATTAAAAAAATAAAAAAATAATAAAGAAGCTGAATTAAAATGTTTTACTCTTTGATATCAGTTTCATAAATTGCAATTAAGCTGTCGTTCTCTTCATTTACATCCAAATATTCAATTAATCCCTTTTTTATAAAATCGTCAAATTGATAAAACCCTCTCACTAAGTCTTGAATATGTTGATCCGTTACTAACGATTTACCGTTTTCTACGATAATGTAAGGCCTAAAATAAACACTATTAAAACGGTTGCTTTCGTCATAATTATTATTTAAGTTTGCCTGCAAACACGTCCACCATCCGTAGAGATGTTAATATAACGTTGACTTGAAGGGACAGAAATGGATACAAATTTATTTACCCAACACTTTCGACGACAATGCCGTAAAACTCTAACTAACCGCTTATAGTTTTTAATTATACCTATTAAAGTTCCTGTGAAGATTTTAAAACGAATTATTTATTATACACTTCAATTCTAATTTTTTTTAAATTTACCGTTGACAAAAACTAAATACATCGACGGTAGATTTACAGTTTCACCCCCTAGTAAACATAGTTCTTGAACTCCTAAGTTGAAGCACAGTTTAATTATAGGTTCTTCTTCGACTTCTGGTGTAATATGAGTCATCAACGCTAAGTTCTTTATCAAGCCGCATCCCTAATATGTAAAAATTCCTCCAATTTAATTCTAATAAATCTATTACAATTGTCAGGTAAATTTACTTCTCCCTCTGGTGTATCCGAAGGACACAACATTCCCCATTGTGATCCATGTAATGACCGAGGACCACTCACTTTCCGACTTTTTTCAAACTGACTATTTACACGGGTCATCATTCCTAAGCAAGAAATAAAGGATAATCTTGATAAAACTTGCGTAACGCCACCTCTTTCCATTCGAAATCGCTTCAAAGTCCAATTTCCCTAGAAAATTAAATCAATTTTATTTTAACTATATTAAAAACTTGCTAAATTACTGCCTACGCTTACCGTTGAAATTGCATTAACTAAGCCCGTGGTAATTTTATCATGAGGTATATATCTTAGAATGTCAAACGGGGCCGTTTTAACTTTAGGAATAATACTATCGGCTTTGATTTTCAACTATGTTAATGAGAACAACCAAAATAAAAATCAAATAAAAAAAACACAAAAGTATACGTCTATTTACAATAATATTCCCAAATAGTTTAAAAATCTAACCTCAGCGTTTACTCTTTTAAAAATATCTTCAAACAATAAAGCCATTAGTGAACCTGCCAATTCCAATCTTTTATTCCCATAATAATCTTTATCATCTACAAACGTTGGATCCTTTTCAGCTTCTATAATTCTTCTTATCATAAGCGCAACGTGGAAAGCTTTATTACGAAAATTAAAATCTTCTACCTAATAATTGCAATTAATACCGTAAATAATTAAGGATCAAATTAATAAATCAATACTTTAATATGAGCCAAAACAGTTTCAGCCAAAATATCCCTCGCTTCATCAGTTGGTGCTTTTCGTGACGTGAATGTAATGCCGCCTACGCTGCTTCTCCTTGGGGGTAACTTTTTACCGATATATTTTAACGCCTAAAAAAAATCAAGAATTTCTTCAAATGAATATACGTAAAACTAACAAAACAAACTTGAGTCTGAGTATATATTCGATGATTATGACACTCTTCAAACGATGGTGTCATAATGCACATTATTTCGTCATCTGTTCCAATCATTTGCATAATTTCTAGCTCAGATTCAACACCTAACGCTTTAAATATAATTATAATCGGAATATCCTATAAATAAATAAATACAAAATAGAGATCGAGTTAGAATAGACTAAACTTTTAAGTAGAAACCATAATATTACTTCTGACATAGTATTGTGTTTCAAATAATACCGTCCGTGTTTAACAATAATGTTAGTTCTCGTTTTCCTCTCGTGCGTGGAGCTAGAATAATAATTTTACATAAGCCAATTATATATTAAAAACAATATATACACAGATTACCTAGTTACTTGACACGTGTAACCGCCTTTTGGGTCAACTTCGATAAAGATTCTGTTTCTAGCTAACTGTTCTTGAATGAGTATTACTCTTTCTACTCCTTTAACGATAAAATAACCTCCTGGATCAAGAGGGCATTCGTTGAGTTTGCTTAATTCAAAGGATGTTTTCCCAGTAAGTATACAATTTGCACTCCTCAACATTATAGGCATTCTAAATTCAACATTGTATAAAAAAAATGAATGTCTAGCCTACAGTATGTCAATTTTTAATAAATGTATCACGAGTTGTACATACTTGCCAAAAGGTAATTTGACGCGACTAATTCTTTGCTGCCCACGTGTATATTCTACGTCCACGGTAATAGGGGCGCAATACGATAAATCCCTTAAACGGCATTCGTGTGGAGTAGTTTCACGGATCACACCAAACCCTTCTTCGGCTTGAGGGGCTCCAATTTCTATATTAGTATATCTACATACATTTTACAACCTAATTAAAAAATGTTAAAATGCAAAAATTAAATATATCTCACTTTAAATAAAAATTTGGATCTGCTTCGCTAACGATCTTCTCGTTCGCTTTGACAATTTTCTTTATCCCGGTGTTAAGGAAATAGTTAAAAGAGTCAATGTGATGCTTAACAAGTCCAGATGCTCGTAAAAATGATGGAACAAGTTTCCATTTATCCTAAAAAAACATTAGCAAGTTGTCATTAAAAACATTAATTCATTTACAGTACTGGTATGTGCTTATTATTTTGAGAGAAATGGTCATATCGATCATAATGCCCAGCAGATGTCAAGACAAAAAGCAAACAATTTTTTAGAAAAATTGTAAAATCTTCTCTCGAGGTTGTTTAATTAATTAACTATTTAACACTAGCTTAACCGTGATTTACACTATTTCATCGATTTTTCAGAGAAAGTTTTTGCGGACCGCGTTTTTCATTTTATTTTTATGGATAGTCACTACTTAGCAAGAAATCGATGCGCTCATTCATGTCAGTAGTTCATTACTACATTGTATACGAAAACAAATACGACATAATTATCCTATAAGAGTTTTGTTTACATTAAAATAATTCACCTTAACTTCTTTTATAGGGCCATTAATTTCTGGGGGAATAGGATAATGTTCTGGAATTGCATCGCTCCAAGTGTCCTCTTTTTCCTTTTTAATATTCATCTTGAATAATTATCACGATCACCTTTTGAAATACATGTAAAAGCAAATCTTAAAATGTTCATCTACAATGAAAAATCAATGATATTATAGTAATCTTACTTGATCGTTTCATAACACAACCGGCACTTGCGAAGATTACAATTTTGAACAACAACCACAGATGAAAACGAATGACAACATCCCTTCGACCAAAACACGTGTTCCGGTATAGGTCACGTGTGTCAAGCGTCATTAAACGAAACTTGAAAGGGTGCCGGAGAAGATACGTTTTGACGCACGGATCGGCGTACCCACCTGATCCCCAAGAGGGCCGAACATTAAAAAATCTTGATGGAAGGCAACATCATAATAATTATATTATTGTTAAGTGTTATGAAAACTACAAAATAGAAAACATTTTCAGAAATGCATATTTGTTGCAAGCAGATACCAATTATTATTGCAAAACAATCAATTTATTTATTTTTTGAAAAAAAAAAATCTTTACAAAAATAACATGTTTTATTTCCGTTATATAAATCTATCAAACGCTTTTAAAAATTTAATAAGTCAAAAAATAAGAAATTAGTGAGTGACATTATTTTGTTATAAAAGTAAGAAAATGTATTTGTAGACTTTTTAATATCAACAATTCTATTTTGAAAATAAAAGCCAGCCGTATAAAATATCTGTAGGGAGAGGGACAGAGATAAAAATTGTTTGGCATTATTTCATTAAGGGAGTCACTGAAAATTTGACAATAATTATTGTTGATAAGGGGGGAATTAAGAGGCCAAAAAATTGTTGACATAATATTGCTGAAACATTTTCTATACCCTGTATTCAATTAGATTTAATAATTAATAAAATAGCCGAACTTGCAAAGCACAAATGAGATTTTTTTTAGGAAGATGAGTATTTTAACTAAACTTTCGGCGTCTCTTTTATCAGGCGCCCTTGCGCAGTGCACGTGCAACCTCAACCGGCCCTGCCGGAATCTATAAAAAATATTTACTTTAAAAATTATGAACAGAACGATCCTAACTTGATCCTAGGAGCAATATTCATAGCTATCAGTTCTTGATACAGCAACTTGGCGGCATAAGGTATTTTAATTGTAGCAACCTCACGCGATGATTGACAGTAATGACACCTTGAAAGAAAAAAGAAATAAATATGAAGGTAATATTATTAATTTTGCACTGTATTAATAATAATACAGTATTATAAACTTCATTAATTATATAACATTAACAAATTACTATTGAACCCTACAAAAAAACATTAAAAAAAAACTAAATAAATACCAGCCACAATATCCAAAATATCCGCACTTATTGCAAACGTCTACTTGAAACTCATCACTTGAAATCATCAGCCGTTCCATCATAAGCATACTAAAAAAAAAAAAACAATCAAAATTTACGACTGTATCGTGTACATGACATTGTGCACACGTAAAATGCAGATTTGTTACCTAGCACCGTATCCTAGAATACTATCTCTTTCCATTTCACCCAAACGTAAACCTCCATCTCTCGAACGACCTTCTGTTGGTTGTCGCGTTAAAAAAGCACGAGGGCCTTTTGCCCTTGCGTGCATTTTGTCCTCAACCATATGCTTTAATTTTTGATAATATACTGGACCGAAAAAAATATAAGCACTCTGTAGTTCTCTGAAAAAAACATTTTGTAACATGAATATTATTTCTTTAAAAAAAAAAAATTGAAATGTTTAACCCAGTAACGCCACAAGTCATCAAATCCTTTCCTTGGTAACTGAAACCGTTTTTGATTAAATCTTCACCAATATCTGCAACTTTATCTCCACCAAATGCTAAAAATCAATAAACGTAGTCAAACATCGGCTTATCTGAATTTTTTAAAGTATTTTTAATTGTAAAATACCAGTTCCGTATCGAAATTCGCCTTCTAAAACTCCAGCTTTACCAGCAATTAATTCGATCATTTTTCCAACAGTCATTCGAGACGGAAATCCATGAGGATTCATAATCTACAAATACAGTAAAGCAATGATTAAAAGATCTTAGTACATGTATTGTATTACTGTTTTACCATATCTGGGCATACTCCCTGTTCGCTAAATGGCAAATCTTCTTGTGGAACTATTAGACCAGTGACGCTAATTATAAGTAAATAATAATTGTAAAATCGTTAAACAAATATTCTTAAATTAAATAACGTATTACCCTTTTTGACCATGTCGACTGCTAAATTTATCTCCCACTTCAGGTCGTCGTGTCTGACGTAACAATAATTTAATAATGTGAGACTCTTCGGCATTGGATGAGATCATAACTTTTTCAACGTAAGCGGGATTAATTGTCCGGTAACTAAAAACCACAAAAAATAAAATTGAAAACAATAAAATGCATTTTAGCTAATTTGAAAATTTCACCTCACAGAACTATCGCGATACTCAATTTCTTGATTCAAGTTTTGATGTTGCATTTGAATAATGTCAGGTGAATTTGAGAAAATTGGAGTTCGACGATTGACCAATGTTTGCTGTGAACGAACTTGAGCACCTTAAAATTAAACAAAACAAAAATTCATTTATCATTCGCTTTATTATAGATGTAATCATGTAATAATTCTTTTTTTTTTTCTTTACCTACGGCAGCAATACCATCCAATTCTAATATTTCATCACGGTAAGAAAGAGTTGGTGGAACCACTAAGTCATCTTTCTGATTAGGATAATGTTTCAATAAACACTTGGCATTGCGATAAACAAAGCACCTTCCGTATCCTTTACACGAAAATTAATTAATAGATTTAAATTAATATCAAGGAAATTAATAATAATTTTAACCTCTGTCCAGAGAAGCTTTATTTAAAACGATAGCATCTTCGATATCATAACCACTATAACTCATGACGGCAACCACGGCATTTTGCCCAGCTGGTAAACTAGGAAATCCAATAATATCCATAGGCTTAGTCCTCACCATTGGTATTTGAGGATACGCCAACCCATACAATAACGTATCAATTCTATTTCTTTGATTGTAAGCTATGGAGCCTATTAAACATTTTTTTAATGATTGGTAAACATCACCACTATAATATGAAAGTCAATAATAATTATTCATACCCATGGCTTGCTTGCCCATAGCACACTGATACGTGTTCCTCGGAGATTGGTTATGATGAGGATATGGAATTATTCCAGCACATACGCCAAGAAGAGTAAATGGCTCAATTTCTAAATGAGTTGTACCTCTAAAACAAAATAATTAAAAAAATAAAATAATAATAATGAAGCTGAATTAAAAAGTTTTACTCTTTGATATCAGTTTCATAAATTGCAATTAAGCTGTCGTTCTCTTCATTTACATCCAAATATTCAATTAATCCCTTTTTTATAAAATCGTCAAATTGATAAAACCCTCTCACTAAGTCCTGAATGTGTTGATCCGTTACTAACGATTTACCATTTTCTACAATAATGTAAGGCCTAAAATAAAAACTATTAAAAGAGTTGTTTTCGTCATAATTATTATTTAAGTTTGCCTGCAGACACGACCACCATCCGTAGAGATGTTAATAAAACGTTGACTTGAAGGAACAGAAATGGATACAAATTTATTTAACCAACACTTTCGACGACAATGCCGTAAAACTCTAACTAACCGCTTATAGTTTTTAATTATACCTATTACTGTTCCTGTGAAGATTTTAAAATCAATTGTTAATTATGCGCTACAATTCTCATAAATTTGTAAAATCTACCATTAACAAAAACTAAATACATCCACGGTAGATTTACTGTTTCACCACCCAGTAGACAAAGTTGTTGAACTCCTAAGTTGAAACACAATTTAATTATTGGATCTTCTTCAACTTCTGGTGTAATATGAGTCATCAACGCTAAGTTCTTTATCAAGCCGCATCCCTAATATATAAAAATTCCTCCAATTTAATTCTAATAAATCTTATTACAATTGTCAGGTAGATTTACTTCTCCCTCCGGTGTATCCGAAGGACACAACATTCCCCATTGTGATCCATGTAATGACCGAGGACCACTCACTTTCCGACTTTTTTCAAACTGACTATTTACACGGGTCATCATTCCTAAGCAAGAAATAAAGGATAATCTTGATAAAACTTGCGTAACACCACCTCTTTCCATTCGAAACCGCTTCAAAGTCCAATTTCCCTAAAAAAGTAAAATCAATTTTATTTTTAATATGTTAAGTGCTAAATCATACCCTTACCGTCGAAATTGCATTAACTAATCCCGTGGTAATTTTATTATGAGGAATATATTTTAGAATGTCAAACGGGGCCGCTTTAATTTTGGGGATAATTTTATCGGCTTGCATTTTCAACTGTGTTAATAAGAACAACCAAAATAAAAATCAAATTAAAAAAAAAAGCATACGTCCATGTACAATATTCCTAAATAGTTTAAAAATCTAACCTCAGCGTTTACTCTTTTAAAAATATCTTCAAACAATAAAGCCATTAGTGAACCTGCCAATTCCAATCTTTTATTCCCATAATAATCTTTATCATCTACAAACGTTGGATCCTTTTCAGCTTCTATAATTCTTCTTATCATAAGCGCAACGTGGAAAGCTTTATTACGAAAATTAAAATCTTCTACCTAATAATTGCTATTAAAAACGAATTACGAGTCTAGCTAATTAAACATTACTTTAATATGAGCCAAAATAATTTCAGCCAAAATATCTCTCGCTTCATCAGTTGGCGATTTTCGTGACGCGAATGTAATGCCGCCTGCACCGATTCTTCTTGCGGGTAACTTTTTACCGATATATTTTAACGCCTAAAAAAATCAAAAATTTCTTCAAATGAAAAATTATCGAAAAAATAACAAAACAAACTTGAGTTTGGGTAAATATTCGATGATTATGACACTCTTCAAACGATGGTGCCATAATGCACATTATTTCGTCATCTGTTCCAATCATTTGCATAATTTCCATTTCAGATTCAACACCCAATGCTTTAAATAAAATTATAATCGGAATATCCTATAAATAAATGCAAAATAAAGATTGAGTTAAAATAAACTGAACTTTTAAGTAGAAACCATAATCTTACATCTGACATGGTATTGTGTTTCAAATAATACTGTCCGTGTTTAACAATAATGTTAGTTCTCGTTTTCCTGTCGTGAGTTAAGCTAAAATAACAATTTTACATAAGCTGACGATAAGTTAAAAAAATATACACAGATTACCTAGTCACTTGACACGTATAACCGTCTTTTGAGTCAAATTCGATAAAGATTCTGTTTCTAGCTAATTGTTCGTGAATCAGTATTACTCGTTCTACTCCTTTAACGATAAAATAACCACCAGGATCAAGAGGGCATTCGTTGAGTTTGCTTAATTCAAAAGGTGTTTTCCCAGTAAGTATACAATTTGCACTCCTCAACATTATAGGCATTCTAAATTCAACATTGTATAAAAAATAAATTTTTAATGAATATATCTGCGATGTACATACTTTCCAAAAGCCACTTTGGTGCGAATAACTCTTTGCTGCCCGCGTGCATATTCTACGTCCACGGTAATAGGGGCGCAATACGATAAATCCCTTAAACGGCATTCGTGTGGAGTAGTTTCACGAATCACACCAAACCCTTCTTCGGCTTGAGGAGCTCCAACTTCTATATTAGTATATCTACATACATTTTACAACCTAATTAAAAAATTTTAAAATGCAAAAATTAAATATTTCTCACTTTAAATAAAAATTTGGATCCGCTTCGCTAACGATCTTCTCGTTCGCTTTGACAATTTCCTTTAACCCGGTGTTAAGGAAATAATTAAAGGAGTCAATGTGATGCTTAACAAGTCCAGATGTTCGCAAAAATGACGGAACGAGTTTCCATTTATCCTAAAAAGTAGTAACAAGTTGGTATTAAAAAAAATAATCAATATAGGTTAAAATTAACTCTATAATCTCCACGTTTTTATTTATGCGCAGATTATTTGGGTAGAGATAGGCATAACTCATAGACCCAAAGTCTTCCCGGGCACGCTTTTTACAGGCATGACTTAGAAGGATGCCGAATAATATAAAATGAATAACCACTAACAAAAAATCGCTTTCATTATTACATAAAAAAAAAATTACGGCACATTCCTATAACAATTTGGTTAAAGTATTTACCTTCACTTCTTTTATAGGTTCATTAATTGGTCGTGGAATGGAATCATTGCCTGGAATTGCATCATTACAAGTATCTTCTGGTTCTTTTTTTATATTCATCTTCGATATCACGACGATCTTTTTAAGAAAATAAATCCAAACCTTTCCAAATATTAATCTACAACAAAAAGTCAATATTTTACTGCATAGTTTTATAAGAACAAAACAGACAATTTATTGCCGCGATTATTTTACTTTTGAATCACGATCACTGATGGAGCGAACGTAAACATCCGTTCGTCAGACACACGTGTTTCCGAAATGGTCACGTGGGTGAAACGTCAGAAACGAGACTACGTTCCTATTCCCCAAGAGAGCCAATCATTAAACAAAAGTATTTTCTTGAAAGAAGGTTGCATTTTATACAATTCAACGTTTAATTTTACGTTGTATTTTACTGTAGTACAGTAGAAATTTTAAAATGTTTTGTTTTTCTCATTATATTGAGGGTAATATCATAAAAAGAGAGATTGGCCCTCTTGGGGTACAGTAGCGTAAATAGATCATTTGCGTCAAACCAAGCGCGCATCTGTCGTACCCTATCTAATGGCGGTATAATTTGAAACAGAATGGAAATTACTAATCATATCGGTAAAAAAAACTTTCAAATTTCCTTTTTTTTTTTTCTAGATGATTTACAAGACAAACAATTATTTTTTTTATATATATATATATATAAAAAAGTACATTGTATTTGCAAGAATAAAGTTTTATTTTATTTCTGTAATATAAAAAATACTTGTCAACAATTATTTCAGAAAGTTATTAAATTTCATCATCAAGATTCATCATAATGATATTGATGATACGTTTTTTTTTTAATTCCATTTTAAAATTTATGAAAAAACTAATTGTAAAACCAAAGCATTTCATAAAAAAAATTAAATTAGGATACGCTAAAAACTGTAGACGAGCTTCTGAAACACAAAAGATATCGTTACCAAAATAAATTAAAATTATCTAAAAGGGGAGACTAAATTTATTACAAAAAACAGAAACAATACTAAATTAAAAAAATAAATAAAATTCCAAAAAAATAAATGATTTAATATACAACAATAATTCATGAAAATTGAAAATTAATGAGCTAGTATACAATATTTTTTTTTAAAGCCGTCTATGATGTATGCTCTGCATTTTTCCTAAGCATATCGTTAATCATATTATTATCGAATCTAGAGGTCACAACAGTTAGCTTGTTTCTTCGTCCAGCGTCGTCTATAATACTTTTCCAATCTTCATTGCTCTAAATAAACATTATAAAATACAATTATAAATAGGTCACCACAAAGATTTTACGTCCAAGTTCGTAAATATTTTTTCATAAAAGAAAATTAAACGAACTATTATAATTTAAAAGACAGCAAAATTAGATTTTTTAAGAAAACCTTGACATTGACCATTACTAATATCAATACAGTAATTGTAATTTTTATGTGTTTTTCGTAACCTTAAGTATAACATAAACATAAGATTGAACGTACTTTAAGAGTATTCAAATGTCCGAGTACGTAAAGAGCATAACGCCCTCTTGTGAAAGCCACATTGATTCGGTTGCAACTGCTAGTAAAACCGATGTTTTGGTTTCCATTGGCTCGAACTGCACTTAAAATAATGACGTCTTTCTCTCTTCCTTGAAAAGCGTCCACGGTGTTAATTTCAACATATTTGGATTTTTCTTGTAATAATCTAAACAATTTAATAATTTATTAAATTGGGTTAAAGAAATACTGAGAGCGTATTTACGGAATTCTTCTTTTTTCCAAATATGATTTTTGCGCCGAGTAGAAAGTTATAATTCCTATATTTTTAATGGATTCTTCCAAAAGTACTTGACACAATTTATACACAAAATCACATTCCTTTGGATTAATTATATCCCTAAACGATACAAATTGATTAGTTTTTAGACATACAGTAGTTATCAAGTAAATAAAATCGTCTTACTTTCCCATTTTCTTTTCTTGTCCGTCATAAACGTTAAAAAAATGATAATTTTCAAACGGGAAATTATTTCGCAAATTAAGATTTCTATAAATTTAATTTATGTATGTCACCCTTAATTTAAAATTAAATATTCATCTCTTACTTGGCTGTAAGTAGTTTTCCATCATAGAAAGTTGTCGATGGATAAATGCATATTTCATTATGCATTCGATATTGAACATTTAAAGAACAAATGGCTCTGCTGTTTTTCTTCGAGTAATTGCAAAATAAACGCTCAAATAATGATTTGTTGTAAAAGTTTGCGGTAGCATGCTACAGTTAAAAGTTTCGTTACTACACGTATTTTGCAATTTTAAGTCTTATAAATACAGTATATTAAGTTTACCATTGACCTCACAGTTGCGGGAAGTTGCTTATGATCACCTACTAGAATTAATTTCTTGACTGGGTAACTTAACGGCAAAATAGCTTCTGGTTCCACACACTGAGTTGCCTAATAATTTGTTTAAAATTAAAACTCATAAAACTATTACAAAATTTGTGTGCTGATCATTTCCGCAATTTGTAATATTTTTGTTTGTACAGTAGGTAGGCAACAGGCTATTGTGTACACGTTTTTAAAAATGTATTTAAAACAAAGATATAGAAATTTACTAATTTGAAATGTCAGCATTAAGTATATACTGTACTGTAACTTACTTCATCAATGATGCATATAATTTGTTTTGAATGCAAAATATCCATTTCAGTACGAGTACAACTTCCTAATGTTGTAGTTATTACATTGGCTCTCTTTAATATGTCGCGTCTATCTGCAATCTAAAATAATAATTATTAAAAATAATAAGCTCTTCAAATATTAGTGCTACTATATTATAATATAATTAATAACTTACAGAGGAGCCTGCACATGGGTTAACGTTTTCTGCTTTTTCTGCAAAAACACAATGAATAAACAATATTAAATTTTATAGTACAGTATTTTTTTTAAAAAATGAATAAAATTACTTCTTGCATTTATTTTGCGTTCTAAGTATTTATCCACAGTATATTCCCGAATTTCATCTTCCAAATTTGGATGTTGATTAACTCGCACAAGATGTATGTGACCAATCCCTTTCTCTTTCATTTCTTTCTTAAGCCCGATTATTCGCCGTGTCAATTCATCTACAGCACTATTTGATGGTGCACAAACAAGGAAAGTATAATGACAATCCTTTTGGATCTAAAATATTCAATAAAATATAATTAATTTTTTAGTTAAAAGCAATTGTTTAATATATTAACAAACAAGTAGTTCTCTTATAATTGCAGTTATGACTTTGGTTTTTCCAGTTCCAGGTGGCCCATGCACTAAACATATGTTTGGCACGTCAACCTTGGGACAGCAAATTTCAGTTACTCGAAGTACTGTATCCTTTTGTGAGCTATTTAATTCATTTAAATGCTAAAACCATTTTAAATCTGTTTAAAACATGTTTCATTCCTTAAAATAATATTATACTTACGCTACTTGGCTTTAGAAGACATTCTTTTGGCAAAAGATTCAATGCATTCGAATTTAAAATTAAATCTCCTAAAATTTGGCAATCCAACGAATGTACAGCATCGTAACTACGAACGTGATTGAGAAGATAGCTGATCATCTAAACCATAAACAGCGTCATTACGCGACTCGGGTTAATTCAAAATGGTTATTATGCATAAGATTTACCGTAAGTCTCATCGGTTTCTCTTTACATTTAGAAGATAGATTAATACTCTTCGCTCGGATTGTCAAATTAAAAATCAAGTTATTTTGATTTTTCAGCAAATTTTCTGCTTAAAAAATAACGATAAATATTTAGTTTTTATAAATGGTAAAAATTATATTTACGCAAAGAGATTGGAATATCCTCAGGTAATGCAGTTCGATCACACAATACCAACTCTTCAGCGTAAGCAAATATTCTTCTTGACTTAGATTGCTGATTAGATGTCGATTCCTTTTCATTGTTCAAGTTTGAGCAACTAGATTGTTTTACGATAGGCAAGTTGTCATCAACATAAATGAAAAGAGTTCCTAGCCAACCATTTCTTAATTGTCGAGCATCAATTCGTTCCGTTACACCTAGAAAAAAAAATTTTTTTTATTAAAATATAAAATTGATTATTTAACATCTTACCATATCCATAAAGCTCCGTTGATGCAGTTTCACCAGAATTATTATATTTATACTCCTTTAAACAAAATAGTAAGTTTAAAGGATTCTTGTTTTCGTCCTTTTGCTCAGAAATCTAGCATTGTTTCATTCAAATTAACTTAAATTAAAAAACAAACAAATAAACTAAATGTTAATTAATAGCAAAATTACTTCGCTCCAAGTTTCATATGCAATTAGCGACCCATAAGTTTTTTTATACTCTTCCGGAGACGTATATATATCCTTCACTTTTTGCACACAGTTCTTTGGAACAAGTGGGGGAAGATTCCCAAATTGTTCTAAAAAAAAAAATGTTGTATTAAAATCACTAAAAAAAACCCGTGTTTATTACTCTGTTCTTGCAGCCAAGAAGTATTCCATTGCAAAACCGTCAAAATAAATGGAGAAATCTGCTTTCTTTTAACAAATGCAGGTCGTTTATAATAATTGACAGGGCCAGTACCAGTGCTGCATCCTCTACAGGAAAATTAATTACCAAAAATTATTCATGGTTTGTAAATAATGGCACTTACGTCTCTTTAATATATTTGTCAACCATGCGAATTTTCGTCGTTTCATTAAAGCATACTTGCCTAGGATCTTTTCTTAAAGATGTATTTGACGAAGAACAATTACGCAAAATAGATTCTGCACACTTAATAGGCCGCTTAAAATTGTCTCCATTGACTTTTGGAATTATCGCTGAAGATTCATTTACAGAAGTATTGACAATAGCTAGCGCCTGTTGTTTATGAAAACGTGATTGATTGATTGTTATTGGCTTAGATTTTGTACTCTCATCAGTTGTTACTTCAGGTGATAATCTGTTAATTACTGAATGAGGGTTTTTAACCAAAGGCGGCAATATTTCGTCGTTCAATATAACGGGTGATGTTTCGTTAGATGCCAAACGCGGTCTTTTAACGGGTAATGCTTCGTTAGTTGGCAAACACGGTCTTTTAACCATTTCATTGTTCGACGCAACCGGTGCTGTTTCGTTAATTAATAAATGCGGTTTTTTAACCACAGGTAAAGATTTTGAAGTGCTGGTAGTTGCAGGACGCTTCAGCAGTGGTTTACCTATTGTATTAGGTTCCATGGACTGTAGAAATATTTCATTCCTTGAGGCACGTGTTTGAAATACTTTTGGACGGCAAGATTTTGCTTCTGGTCTAACAAATAAGTCCGATTTATCTGATGTTTTGCTGTCGGTATTTTTACCCGCACATCCGCCGCTTGTAGAAGGAACATCACTCTGAAAAGGAATGGCAGAGCCACCACCTGGTGCTCTTATTCTATGGCCAAACCCCTTTATTACTTTATCTTTGGTGGACTGGGTTTTTAGTTTATTTCGCGAACACAAATTAAGCGCGCTAACCTCAACTGTTCTAGCACCAGCTGCTTTTTGTTTTCTTAAAAATGCCGGGTTTACAAAGTGAAGTGGACGCTGTCCTCGCGATGCTTGTTTCAATCTATCGTTTGCCGGGATATGTGCTATTCGAGCTTTAACTCGTTGTAAGCGAGAATCGTCATTATCTTCTACCGACGCAGAATTTCCGACTCCTTCAAATTCATTAGATTCTTCAAAATCTTGAGATAGAACAGGAAAAAATTGTTCTCCATTATCAAATAATTCACTAGCTATTCTACCTTCGCTAGCATTTCCGTGTCCCATTTGCTTTGGTTCACTCTCAACAATGGTAATTGTTTCCGATAAAACCGGATCGGCACAAACTAACGCTCGCGATTCACCTGGGTAACCAGGTTCACCAGGAATATTATTTTCAGTAATAATAGTCTCGGGGCCAATAGTTGAGGTACGTAATTCTTCTTCAATTCCGAATTTGCCAGTGTCATTTTCCTCTTCGATGCTAGTTCTTGTTTCCGATAAAACCGGTTCGACACAAACTAACGCTCGCGATTCACCGGGGTAACCAGGTTCACCAGCAATATTATTTTCAGTAATAATATTCTCGGTGCCAATAGTTGAGATACGTAATTCTTCTTCAATTCCGAATTTGCCAGTGTCGTTTTCCTCTTCGATGCTAGTTCTTCTTACGTTATCTCCCGCATTCAGCTCAACTTTAACAGCGTCATTTTCGATTACTTCTATTTCTGGTGACGGAGGGCACCAAAACTCGCTTTGCATAACATCACCCGTCGTTGTTGAAAAACTTCCACCTGTGTTAAACTCATCGTTCCAATCAAGTTGTTCCTGCATGCGAAGTTTGTATCGAATTCCTTCTTCTTCATCATCATCATAATCGTCGGCTTTAGTTTTAATTTCAACTTCCTTTTTGATTTGGAAATCTTCGTCCTCACTGTCGGAGATTTCAATAATTTCATCAACTTGTGAATATTTGCATTCTTCAACCTCCGTGTCTTTAACGGTATTGTTGGAAGGTGATGTAATCTTAGGTTCGACAGGATTTGTTTTCTCATTGTCATCTTCATCGTCGGAAGAAACAATAATTAATAAGTCAGAATGCTTAGTTTTTCTTTTCAACATCAATCCGTCATCGTTGTTTTCGTCAGGTATCACATGAGATTTATCAGTTTTGTTGTTTTGATCTAAACATAATAAAATTTAATTAGCAACAAGCAATAATTTCTATTACACCTAAAACTTTCATTCAACAACAATTTATTAAGCTTACAAAATGCTTAAAATGCAAATTTAAAAAGGCTATTGATTGGCCTAAAACACCAAACTGCATTTACGAGGTCTGGCAGGCGAACACAGCGGGCCTAAGTAAATTCGGAGTATTATAATTAAAATTCCAGCCAGGAAATAAATTAATCATTGTTTTAGATTTAGAACGTAATTTCGGGTTCTCAAAAACCCGGGAATGTTCAAGATCCTATTGCTTGTACATCACTTCCGCTTGCATAACGAAAGCAGACTACCGGTACATTACTGTCAAGCGACTACTGTACAGTATCTTATTTAAACAATTCGATTTTAACACGAGAAAAAGAGATTCCTGGAAGTAGGAAAAACTGTTCGGAAAACCTTCGAAATTGGTAAGTCTAGATTCTCTAGTTTTTGAAAATATTTGGGGAAAATATGCTTTCTTTTTTTCGCCAGCCTATTAATGATCGAAATTAAAAGTAATTTGTATAAGAATTTTCCGATTTGGTGGACCAGTCCCCCCCCTATCTTATTAAAAGAAAGAAACGAGTTTTCAGGCAAATTTGTAATACGATTGCTCCTAAATGAACATTTCCAATAACTGACAATGTGCGTTTCGGATAACATAGGCCTATTTGTAAAAATTTCTTTACAATTTTGTCCGAGTAGCCTACTTAAATAATCAAAATCGTCATAGCAATGTTACACATTCGAAACTTGTAGGTTTGTAGTTTGTCAGCCTTGCAATGTACATTGGAATACGTGTAAATACGTTTTATAATAATGCACAGCTCTGGTAACAGAAAAATATTTTCGTTATCACGTAGCCGTCCGCTATTCAATGTGTCAACGTTAGAATTCGTTAGAATAGTAAATGAGACCGTACTGCAAATTCGCCTATAACTTGTTAATATCCGCTTAATGAAACAGGGCGTAAGAAACTTCTAACTGATACGGATGATTTGATTTCCAAAATTTACCCCAAAATAAATAAAGCTATAAAAAGAACAGAATACCTTTTTCTATCTTTGGCAACTGCTCAGCTGGTTCCTCGGCTTCTGGCTGAAGCTTGACTACGGAGATTTCTATTCAAAATAAAAGGGATTTTGTAAATAAAGTACATAAAATATAAAATGAACAGAATACCTTTTTCGGTCACTGGCAACTGCTCAGCTGGTTCTTCGGTTCCTCTCTGAAGCTTGAATACGCAGTAGTAGTCACCTGCCGACTGTCTCGCACCACAAATGGGCATTCCAAAGCCAATTGTATCGCCTTCACAGAGGGCAACAAATTTATTTGCAGGAATTTGATGGGCTCTAACAAAAACCCCATTCATACTCTAAAATAAAAAGATTTCAAATAAATGTTCAAACATGTTGTAAAATTAGCAATGGGCCTACTAAATATATAGGCAACTACCATAGAATTATAGGTACTTGAAATTTCAATAAAGTGAAAAAAGAAATGAGGAATAAGAAATTTATAGGGTGCACGTTGGGGTGCACGCACATTCATTAAAAAAAGCAACGAACGATTTTGAATTAACATTGGAATGAAAATATGCATTTAGCAAAATGTATTTTGTTCGAATAAGGAATTAATTTTAATTTTGCACGTGCGCGTAAAATGTATTTAATTCTAATTATTATTAAACAATTTTAAACTGTAGACAAAGCCAACATACAGGCTATATAAGAAAATTTTATATAAAACTTAATACCGAATATAAATTTATCTTTAGGTTCTCTAGTTTTTTTCCATAAACTTGCAAATTTCAAGATAAACAGGGTGTTTTTGAACTCGTGGTACAAACTCAAACTGGTGTTAAAGTAAATTAATTTAAACATTTTTCATCAAAGAATCTAAGGTCCAAAGTTATCCATTAAAAAGTTACAAGCAAAAATTTGAAGAAGATCCAACATGCTGCCCCTGTATAACGCTACGAGATCAAGTAAGCAAGCTGTACCGCAATGTCTTGCTATTATAAGTGTGAATGTGCACTACTTTTATAATTATGTTGCCTAAATATATATATATATATTTTAAAAAATACCTGTATTTAATATGAAATATTGTATGTTAATCATTTAAATTTTTCATTAAAATACACTTTTTTCAAAATAAGGATCGCAATAAGGCTTAAAAACTGTTTTTGTAATAAAAATGCAAAAATTTATCCCTTAAAAAAACCAGTATTTAATATGAAATATTGTATGTTAATCATTTAAATTTTTCATTAAAATACACTTTTTTCAAAATAAGGATCGCA